>VWPW01003900.1:1059073-1108295 GCA_013389825.1 Crypturellus undulatus | reverse complement strand
GGCGTCTTCGCGGGCCGCCTCCCCGCGCCGGGTACCGCGCGGCCGCCGGCCCGGCGCCCTCTAACACGGCTCCCGTGCCGCGCACGGCGGCTCCTGCGGCCTGGGCGCGGCCGTTTCATCCCTTCTGACAGGGGGAAAAAATGTGTGTGTGTATATATATGTTAATATAAATATATTATCAGTTATTCACTATGACCAGCAACACTGAATTTCATGTAATTAGAGAATTCAGCTGGTCTTCTGAATTAACCCAGTGAGAGTAATGGGGATGTGCCTTTCTTCAAGTCTTCTGGATCTTTCTCTTCGAAGCCCCACAACAGCTTCTTTCACGATAATTTTGCATTTTTAGTCTCGGCCTTTTCCCAAGCAGGCCCAGCAAAGTGCAGTAGCAACACGAAATTGAAAGGAAGTGTAAATAAACCTTAACAACTAGATAGTATTTCCTGCTTTAATGAAAAGGGCTGTATTTTAAGGTTGGGAGATTTTTTTTTTTGTGCTGGATCTGTTTTATTCAAAATGAACATAGCAGAAACTGATTGTCTGTGCTTACCTCCTGTTTTTGAGTAATTTTCTTCCCATAATAATTCCAACAGCGGTACTCTGTGCCCAATATTGCCAGCTACTTGATTTCACAGAGCTACATATATTTTTAACCAGATGTCTGTGCTAACAGTAAAGACGAAGGATTGCTTTGGAAACTCATGACACAATGTCACCCTCGGCTTTTTTTTTTTTTTTTTTTTTTTGAAATAGGTTTTATAACTTATCTAAAGAAACATATTGCAAACATAAGTAACCTTATTTTTAGCTGTTTCATATAATACTGTTTAAGGAACAGTGAACAAAGGGAAGTTTACTTATAATCTTCTTCTGTATTTAAAGGCAGTTTGAGGTGGTTGAAGCTGTTGATTTCTGTGTGAGGGACTATGAGGGGAGAAGTTGAGTTCCTTTGGACTTTATTTTCTTGTTAAAATACAGGGAATCAGGATGACTTACGAAATAACTGACTGAGTGAGAGAGGTGCTATCTTGTATTGCAGAGCCAAGGAACAGCAGTGTCGCTGTTGACAGACTGCGTTACCTGAAAGGATGTTGGCAACCAGACTGTCCCGACCTCTTCTCAACTTCTCTGTGAAAGCCCTGAATGTGAAGGACCCAGGGAATGGCTGCAGGTAAGAAACCTGATGGAGAAGAGAGAGATCTTGAGTAAAGCTCTTGCTGAGGGCTCATTTGATTTCATTGGGACTGTGTATTTATAGAAGGTGCATTCTATATCAGAGCAGGGTTTGCTCTGATACTTGGCAACAAGTGTTTTAACACCTGTGCAGTCATTTGCAGTTAGAGAGTTGAGGGTTGAATTCAGTGTCTAGCAAGTATTCATTCCTCAGTATAAGCAGGTAGGCCTTGCTGGTCTGCGAAGAACAGTCATATGTTCCTGTGACTCCATTAAAGAGATAATGAACCATGTAAAATGAAGAGAGAAAGTTGAGCAGGAGAGGTTTTGTGAGAAAGGGAGGTGGGTTGAGTAATGAAGCTGATCTTTGTTCTGAACTTGAACAGAATATTACCCACTTGATTCTAATCCATAGCCCTGAGAAAAATCCCTTTATAGTGGTGTTTGAAAGGGACCCTAATATTCCAAATTCTGAGTAAGCCGAGTGATTTCACTGGCTTTATTTCAAGCAAACAGTACTGTATGCGCCACAAATTATAAACAAGCCATTTAAAATTGGCCTATGGCTTGCTGAGCAAAAACTATTCCCATTGGTACTGTTCTATTTCTGTTGATGCTGGTGTCCAGCACCATCACACTCAGGAACAACTGCTGTAACAGACAGCTATAAAGATATAAGATGGGAAATCTCTAATAATTAAGCCTTTTCTGTGAAATCAGCTTTTATCTGCTACACAAGAGACCTAAGCTGCACCAGAAGGAAATTTCTTAAATATACAAATTAATTTAATATACACATTTTATAAACTCAAGAATTTTCAGAGTAATTTCAGAGTATTCTTTGCTTACTATGCATTTCTACTTTTGGTACTCAGGTCTTGATAGAGCGTTTTACATTTTTTTACATATCCTCAGACTTTTCAGTCTGTAATGGTAATGTAGCTGTTCATCTGAAAGGCACTATATCAAAATCTTAGTTCAGTAAGTAACATTTGCGTTCTTGGTTGCTCAAATTAGGAATTGTCTTTGTTGCTATAACTGAAGCAGACTCAATTCCATCTGTGCAGTTTGAAGGTCTCATGGTGGTATCTAGAATGCAATCATACAGAATGACAAAAACTGGTTCTTGCTACATTAATGTCCTGGGGACAGGGGGGAGGTGCATCAGGTACATATCTTACGAATTTCCTCTGATGACACTGCTGCTGATCAATAGCCAGCATTTATTTTGCTCCCTTATCTTTCGGTCAAGGTAGACCAGTCAAGTAGTTATTCTGTAGAATTTACTGTGATTAGAGAGCAGCAAATCAGTGTCCTATAGTGAAATAACTGGACCAGAAATGACACGGAAAAATAGAAGTGACATTTTAGTTGCATTAAGGTATTATGAAAATGTCCAGGCTGAGACACACAAAGGAACTGTTGATCTGAAAGTTCAAAGTTAGTCATGTTATACATAGCCAGGATGGGCCTGCAGTGATTATTATGTTCCTATTGCAAGAGACAGGGCTTGTGACACTCAAAATTAGATAAAAGAAGAGATGGATGGATGCAAGATAGAGGTGAGTGGACTGGGTTCACTTAATGTAAATCATATCTTTTCAACAAGGAGGGCATTTGTATCTGATTCAAAGTTTCTGCCTTTTAGACCCTTTCAGCCTTGTTGTCCCAAGGTGTAGCTCAGAGGGCCAAGCTCCTTCAGAAGCTGTTCAGGTGGCTCAGGTCACCCTGGGTGCCTCTGCCGTCTGAACAGGAGATAATAGTGGGTGATTAGGAAGGCTCACTCACAAGGCAGAAGAGCAGCCTGGAACTTAAGCTCTGCTAAGGTGTCAGCCAGACAAACCAGAGGGCAGCTGAAATACAACTAGTCTAGTGGAAAGTTGAAAGGCTGTAGGGGAATAATAGGAGCATCCAAAGGAAAACCCACAAAAAAAGGCTGATAAAATCCAGGCAGGGACCTGGCAAGGACAGATGGTTAAGGTCATTCTGATGTGTCCTGGCCCAGTTGTGATGAGCAGTGGCAAGACCTGTGAGTGCAATGCCCCTGCTAGCTCAGCTATGCTGAATAGGTGTTGATTTTCTGGAACATGCTGTCGCTTTACTGTGGTCTGCATTTGCAAACACAGTATATTTTTGAGTTGGACACATTGTACAGAGGAGTTTCAGATCTACGTGGCAGGTATTGCTCAAAGCTGATGACTCTTAGCTTAAACAGTTACGAAGAGGGGATGTAAGATCTGTCTGAGTAGCCACTGGGTACAGACACTGCAGAGGAAGAAATGTTATCCAAGGTGACACAAGGGTGGAGCTACACATAAAGGCAGTGAGATAGATCCAAGCAAAGTAAACCTGAGGCTGGATATCAAACAATGCCACAGCAGTATGTTTTCATCAGAAAGAAAATGAACAATTTCCATGAAGCCATATTTATGTCACTCTAAATGCAAGTGTTGCTGTTGGGAAATGAAAACTTTGTACACTGCCCACTTCACAGGAGGGGACAGCCTTCAGACCAGGAGCTATTGTAGAATTCTCAGTGTATCCAAACAGCTGGAGGTAGCTACAAGGTCTTTTCAGAAAGAAATGAGGTGGCAAATGAGAAATGAAGTAGCAACAAGGTAGGAAACATACAGGCTTAAACTAAGGAAAGCTCTAGACCAGCTCCTGCCTTCCCAAATAACCGCATACACACAATGTAGACTGTGTGCATCAGCAACACCCTCTCCTTAAGCATATACTGCAGCATGAGACTGCAGGCAAGATACTCCATGCCTAATTCTTCTGTATTTTCTCACAGGCCTGTGCAAAGGTTTTGCTTCCCTCTCTTGTCCCCCTGTGGCAGCCGTTCTTATGCAAGTGAAGTGGATCAGGTGAGTGTGACTGTGATTTCTTGGAACCAGTTTTGCTGAGCTGGGTTTTTTAAATCCCTGAAGCTGGGTTTTTTAAATCCCTGAATCCTGGGGACCAAAATATTTTTCTAATCTGCTGGAAGGATTCTGAGTTGGACCTTTTCAGCATACTTCACATTCTTTCCTAGTGCAGAGCTTCCATTGACATAGCGTGGTACATGCTACTAAGGATGGAAATAAACAATCAGACTAATGGCGGGGGGGGAGGTTCTAAATTTGGAACTCAGCAGATGAAATCTTCCACCTTAGAGTGGAGGGAGTTTGGATGACAAATTCTTAAGAAAACTTTCCTTCCTGAGAATGGTGGTATGAGGAGATGTAAATAAATTGGTGTTATCCTCACTTCTGTATGTGGAAAGTGGCCTTCGTCCTTTGCAGCCCTTCTGTTAATGTCACTAGTCTGCCAGGAACAGTGCTTGGCAAAAGGAGGGGCGAATTCTTGCCATTTGTCTGGCTTGTGACACGTGACTCAGTAGTGAATAAATGCTAGAGCATATACATATCTACATCTTCCTCTGTAAGCCTGTAACAGTCTCAGAGGATTCAGGTGTGGCACTTGTGAAACTCTGAGTCCTACTGTATCATGGGGAAGGTCAAATTTCTAGTTTTAAATAATGGCCAGTTGGAGTGAATAGCAAATAGTTATTATCTATTCCCACCCACAGCAGCATGTTCATGCTGCTACACCCATTGTTACTAGAATGTTTGACACCATTCATCTTTTAACGTGTCAGTTGAATGCTGCTTCTCTTTGAATTACTGTAGAGGTTTGGGGAAGGAAAAAGGTGAACTTCTGTTTAAATTAGAGGTTGGAAAATTAAGGCAGTAGGTGTTAATTCCAAATATTAAACCCATTGAGTTTGCATAGCTTTTAAAACCCAGCACTAGAAGATTTATGTGCTTGAGGGACAAAGATGAGTGAGTAGTCAGCTAGTTCAACCCTTATTCCTTCCATCAGTTCAATCAAGCTGATCTTCCACACCACCTACAGGCTGTATGGTGCAGGAGAGTAGACTGATGTATTCCTGGTGTTCTGCTTACCCCTGCACATATTGGAGCAGTTCCTATGGAAGAAGAAACGTTTTTGAGGAACTGTCCACTATATTTTCAGATTTTGAGATGTGAATGAGCTGCAAGGATTCGGCAGTTTGTTTGACCTTTTGGCTGTGGCAGCCTGTTGCCAGAGGGGTTGAGCTTCTCTTTGTGTTGGAGCTCCTGTTTGTGCCAGGAATCCTGCCTCACTGTAGTGCTTCTAAAAATAAAAGTTTCCTGTCTTCAGGAGGTACTGGGTTGTAATATGTTGGCAATGGGTGTAGAGAATGTCCCTGAAATGCACTGCTCCTAGCCAAGGGCATAATTTTGTTCTGTGTGCTGCAAGTCATTCATCCCAAGCACTCAATTACAGTGCTTTTGTTTGTTTTGTTTTGTTTTGCAGATTAGCAGCAGAGCTGTGCTTATAACAGGTTGTGATTCAGGGTTTGGATTTGCCTTGGCCAAGCACCTGCACACCAAAGGCTTTATTATTTATGCTGGTTGCCTGCAAAAGGTAAGGAAAGCAAAATTTTATTCTTTACCTGTGGCCTGTGCACAAATCCAGTCTTTCAGTTTCACTCACTTCATAACTTTCTGCTGAGGAGAGGGAGGTTGTTTGACCTTCATGGAAGGTAAACTGGCCCAGACCAGAACCAGGCCTGCACAGTGTTTGGCAGCAAGGGGGTCTCATTTGAATCTTAAGATTGTGGTATGGCTAAGTGAATGGTCTAGAACACAAATCTAAATTTATAGGCTTATCCATAAGCAAATCATAGGGCCAGGTTGAGTCTGCACCTTTGGACCTGCTCTGAAATAATACAAATTTATGCATAGCTTATTTTGATTCATTGTGACAACCACCAAGCCAACAATGATTTCATGACACATGGTATTACTGGACAGTGTGTTACTGTGTACTGTATTGCTTTATCTATCTATATGCTGAGTGCAGCCATTCTTCAGTTGTGCACTGAGAGTCTCTTGAAATTGCTGTGAAGTCAACAGAGTCCCACTAGTGCAAGTGAGAGCAGAATCAGGCCATCAATAACTTAGTGACACAGTCTGGATACGTTTTTCAGGGGAGCTTTGTATGGCAGTCAGAGCTGCTTGGTAATGTAAAATAAAAAAGAGCCTTAGCCTCTCTGTCCCTGTGAAGCAGTTTCACTTTTTCAGCTGCATGGCCATTTCCTGAGAGAAACCAGCTTAATCCTCAGGATATCCTAAGGTGGGTTTGTTATCTTGATCCTAATCTTTTAACTCACTGATCACTATAAATGTATCATTGCTATAGTCTTTGAAAACACATTGTCAGATATTTTTAATATTATTAATACATTATCTGCTGTTAATCTTTCCATTATTATGAAGTATATGCTTAAATTATTAGCTTTCTTTCTGTTACATTTTTTTTTTCAAATGAGTTTATGTTCCCATAGCTCTGCCCCTTGTGGTCAAGGATTTATTTATTAACCTGGGCTCCCTCTACAGGCTTCACAACAGAATAAGACACTTTTTTTTTCTATGTAAATTAATACTTTTCAAAAGATTTCGGGGGGAAGGAGAGAAGAACACTTTTTTTGCAAATAGCTCTGTTCAGCTTTTAGAATTAAAGATTGACATTCCAGAACATAGTAAAGTTGGAGACTTAAATTAAAAAAAAATGTTGAATATTAGTCTGCTCAGATGTTGACAGTAGCCAAAAATTTCAGAGCAGCAAAGTTGCTTCTGAGTTTTACTTCCTCTCTCTGAGGAAAGCATGATTTTCAGTGTCTGATTAACTGTCTCTGTAACCTCCCTCCGCTATGGGGATTTCAATACAAATGCTGCTGAATGTCTGTTACTGGACAGTCTTTGCTTCTGACACTTTCAGCATAAGTTGAGGAAAAGCAGCATTCCGAAACTCTTTTAGGCTTTCGTCACCGTTTATTTCTTCACCGAAATCCTTTGCTGTATCACTGTGTAATTAAATATTGCGTTTTTAATTAGACCTATATCTCATGCTCCAAAATTTTTGCAACCATGACAGGATTGTTAAGAGCAGTTATCATGAGAAAAACACTGTAAAAATGCCAAAGCTCCTTACTCACGTCTCCAGTGTGTCTTCAAGTCATATTATTTATGAAGAAAACCAAATTCTTAGCCCTATAGAATCAAAACAACCCCAGGAGAATGTGCTGTTCTCTATTTGTGTCACAAGCTTCATTAGCAAAACTATAAGCAGAATCTCATGAGAATGTTGTTATTGCTAGTACTCACCTTAAAGACAGAAAAGAACGGCCCAGTGTGTTCTGGACAGATTCTAGACAGAAAGCGTAGGTGGAAATAAGAAGCATTGTCTTTTGCTTTTAAACTGAATATATTTGATCTAGCACTGACTGAGAGGAAAAGGCTATTTCAGATGGCTTTTTCAGAGCACAACTACCTGTTGAGAGGCCAAACTGGGGACCAGTGTGTCCACTCTAGGAGCATCCTTTTCTATGTGCAGATACAAAGTGAGTGCAGGGAGTGCACCCCTAAAGGAAACCTGAGCAAATGGAGAGATACGTTTAGAGCCATGACCGAGCAAAGCCCAAGGATGTATCTGTGCTTCTGGCTCCCTTTTATCTTCAGATACTGATTCTTCCTTACATTTTCACTGACAAGTATATTCACATGAGAGTTGTATTGATTATTGATGCTTCATTGCTGACAACAGTCAGTATTGCTGACAGACTGGATCCAATGAACTATTGCACTGCTGCTATTTTATTTTTCCTCTTTGGTTAATAGCTGTAGGAGCCAGCTATCAAAAGATGAAGAAGGTATTTTTTTCCATCAATATCTGTTGCCTGTGGGCATGTGTAGCATTTGTTGTGGCTGTCAAGATTGTCGTGGAGTTCCTGTTTGCTTTGTGTGCTCAAGCCTGTTGGGGCTTGCAGGGTCCAACAGAAGCTATCTGAGTGAGCCAGGATGCAGGCAAGTTATTACAGGGCTCATCAAGCAAATTAATACTTAAGGAGCGCAGAGAGAGAGCTACAGGCTGGGCCTCAGAGGGAAAGATGGGGAGGCAGTGTCCATTTTAAATAGGTAGGGCCAGGGTCATCTAGATTTGGAGTCAGTGGAGACGCATTGGTCCTTCCACATAGTCTGAGAAGGTCCTTCTGCTGCTGCTGAAGGCAGCAAGATATGTGGGGTGGGCTCTGTCCTGTGCCAGGAGAGCATGACCTACTGGCAGAGTACCTTAAACATCACCCTGTGCCCTTTCCAAAGAGCAGAGGGAATGATCCTGTGGTTCCAGGGCAATGTCTGAAGTCCAACACTTGGTCAGGACCCCTTGCAGGATGTCCCTGTCCAAGCACCAAGTAGTGTGACTGAGCGGTAGGAGGGACCTTGGCTTGCAGAGCCAGGTCAGTGCAGGAGCAATAGAAGGCTGTGAAGTTCCCAGTAGTGCTCAGGACACCTCTATAAAGTTGCTGCATTGCTGTAATCCAGAGGCTCGCGCATTTAAGAATTAGATGCTTCATAATCAAGCTCCCAGCTATGCACCTTTTGCCAAAATTTCCAGCATGTGCCTGTTCCACTCTGCCTTCTCATAGTGGCTTCTGGAGTTTTTTTCTCTGCAAGATGATTTCACAGCATCTTGCAGACTAGGATCTGGGGAGAAACATCTAGGCCTTGCTGTTCTCTAACTTTCCTCAAACCATATCTGCTGGTCCCAAGGGATTTGCCCCATTGCATTTGCTGATTCTCTCTTGGCATTCCCACATATGCCATTTGTGTGTTCTTTAATTCCTTGCCATGTGCACTGGCTTCGATACCAAAGTGGGTTTGAGTGAGCAACAAAATTAGCACAAAACATTGCTTTTAGTCATCGTAAAACCAAGCATCACTAAGCTATGCATGATTTTTTTTTTTTTAACTCCTGCATTTGGTATGCAATATGCTTTTGTGTGAGAAGAGAGTGGCAGATGTCTCCTGCTAAGGACAAATACTAATCCATATTAGCAGTCTGCAGCAGAACAAGGAAGAATGGAGAACAGCAAAGAGGACACATCAAGTACTTAAGTTAGTGAACTTCAGGGTACTGTCCATGAACCCAGAGGATAAGCCCAGGAACAAGAGGCACGAGGAGAAGATGCAGAGGTGGCACAGAGAGAGGGGAACGTATAGCCACCCTTGCATGGCCAGGAGGAGGTCTCTAATGTATACCTCACTTTGCTGGAGCAAATCGGCACTCCAGGTTCAGACTACACAGACAGGTGGCGTCTCACTGACAACTGACTGCGGACATTCTCGCCAAGGGAGTAATGGGACTCTGGTACTTGAGATATTTGAACTAATCAATGCCATTCAGAGGCCTGGAAACAGGCCCGCCATGAAGAGCCACCCTTTCCAGGTCAGTGGAACAAAGCTTTGCCTCCTCTCTCACATCTGCCTGGGTAAAGCTCAGGCATGAAGAGCACTCCAGTGCTGATGTACTAATGCTGACTAAATAGAGGTACAGAGAAGGGATGGGGCTGGAGGGGGAGAGCCCAGCAGTCATTCGATCATCCTATGGGACATGCACTATGGCTAGTGTATTAATGGAGAGTAAAAGGTTTCTTCTCATGAGACATTGTATTGAGGGGACAGAGGGAAGTTTTTTTACAGTAGAGACAGAGATGTTTCAAAGAAGTGTTTATTTTCAAAAGCTAAATATTCACCAGTACCTACAAAGAAGACCTGCAAGTGCCAGCACAGTCCAGTAGCCTATAACCATGGAAGCAATCGAGGGAGATTCCCCAGGTCACTCATCTTCTGGGTGCTGGTAGTACCGTAGCTGCCTAGGCTGGACTAAGCTGCAGGTCTGCTCGAGTGGCAGATGAGCTGGACAGCCTTGCTGCTCGTAGCACCAGACTATGTGAAAGGTGGCTCAAGGTTGGCTGCAGGTACATTGCCAAACTGTGATCGGAGATATACATGTATATGTGTTTGTGTGTCTATGTCTATGTATTATGTTTTTGTATATACCTATGTTTTTTGGGAAATTGCTCTCAGCTAAGAATAAAGGAGTAGAGATAAAAACTGGGAAGGAGAAAGAGCTCCTAGAAGAAGAGTGGGGAAAAAATAGACAATGGAAAAGACCAGTTTTCCTGGGAAAACTGCTGTGAGGCAGAGCGAGCAGGCACGTGGCAGTAGGGCTCCAGAGGGTCCACAGGAAGAGCAGTGCGTGGGTGGTCCCCTCGATGGAGCTGTGGCTGCCTGCACTGGCAGTGTGACTGAGGAGTGCGTACAGGGTGTGTGAGCAACCGCTCGTCAGCTATTGGGCACCACAGCCCTACGCTGCTCTCTGCTGCGCCTCATGTGCGGCGCTAAAGCCACAGTGGCACCACATTCCCGGTGCTGCGGTAGTGCGATGTATCTCAATCTCAGGAACTCTTCATGGGCAGGGGTTACCTTCCTGGGGTAGGTCCTGCTCTAGTTGCATTTTTGCTGGTTACATCTGTAGAGATGGCTTGGTGACAGAGCCGGTGGTCCCATGGAGGTGCAGAGGAATGATGTTCTTCACGAGCAGCCAGAGCTGTTCCCCTTCCTCTCAGAGCTGCAGGCCTGCCCTGGCTGTTATGCAGCTGCCCTGTGCACTCCTCTTTGCTTGGTCTGGTGGTTGCTCTGCATTTTTCCTCTTCCTGCAAGGTGTCTTGTGCAGATTCAAAGCAGCTCACTTCTGTCATCTAGGACAAGGGAGAGGGTGGCTCCAAGGAGCTCGACGACATGAAGAGTGATCGAATGAGAACTGTCCAACTCAATGTCTGCGATAGCAAAGAAGTGGACCGCGCAGTGGAGCATGTGAACAGCAGCCTCGAGGATCCCGAGAAAGGTAGGTGCATTCAGGAGACTAATATTACATGAAAGTTGGTTGCAAGGACTCTGTCAGCGAGGCCTTACAGCATTTTCAGAGGTATTTTGAAGCTTGCTGAGTCAATGAAGGGCACAAAGCTTTGAGGAGCAATAGTGTAGAGCAAATAGCCTATTTATGTTCTCTGTTGTATCAGAAAGCAGCTCCCCTCTTGCTACCTAAAACAGGTCCTGTGAAAAAACTCAGTTTTATCCGCTAGCTCCTATGGGGACATTAGCAGAAATCATGTTGCTTTTTCAGAGCCCTGGGTTTGATTCTCTTTCACATGACTAGAAGTTGATTTTAACTTATAAGGTGATCTCTGCTGGGTGGAATGAATTCTGTGGTCAATTTGGTCAAGCTTTGCCAGTACTAAAGTGCTTTTGGGTGGCGCAGCGGCCAGTTCTGAGCACACAGATTTTAGCGCTTTTTCAGGAACTGGTCTGTACCCGCCAGGGACCCAGTGCTGGGGCATTAGGGCTTACACCTAGTAGCAAATTGCGCCAGGCAGAGCGTCCTCCTTGCCAGTGGCGCTGCTGTACAGGCCCGCGGGCTTGTCTCGCCCACGCCGGGCAGCAGGTGGTGCTGCCGGTGCTACAGTGAGGGTGCACGGAGCACCAGGCTATCCCCACCTGCGTGAAATGAGTCTGGATTAAGCTGGAAAAATGTCTGCACCACTCGCAACACCACTGCCTGCAGAGTCTCTGCTGAATCTGCTGGCGGAAACCAGAATGTCCAGTCAACACTGCTGAGTTGGAAAAGGAGCTGCTGGAGCTTCAGTTTGCATACCCAGAGCTCAGCACTGGATCAGAAGCAGGGCACTGAGCACTTGGCAAGTTCAAAGCTTTCATGGCCAGGAGGTATCAGTTCAAGTGCTCTTAGCTTTGCTGTGTTCATCTGGGGGTGCGAGTTGGTTCTCTGTGTGACACTTCACTTTGCTCTGTGATTGTAGAGCAGGGTCTGCTAGAGGAGACTGGAGTTTTTTAATGTGAAACTGCTGGCCCTGCTGGGCAGGTCACCATGCAGACCGTGAACTCTGCTTCCACTCCTACAAGTGCACTGCTCAACCTGTGCCTTTTTCTCCATACTTGCATGAAGAAGAGCAGGTTGTTGGACCTGTCCTCATTTTTACTGTGCATGCAGATTCCCTGTGGGGGCCTTCATCACTGGAACTTCTGGCAGTTCAAGGGATGTTCATAAAACTAGTCAAAGACACAGACTAAGAACCTGATTGTTTGTTAATTATTATCTTAGAGCTTGTCATAGGGCTTTGGCATTAACAGCTCACTTTGAAGTAGCAGAAGAGGTTATTTAATACATAGGCTGAGCAGTTAGGAATATAATTAGGAAATTGTATGAAATGAATTTGAATTATTCCAAGTTCCTTTCTAATCCTTCTTTTTATTGCCAGATGACTTGGTAGCTACAGTAGTTGTCATCTTGGTTACAGCAGAATAAAAGGGAGAGGCCATGGCATGCATGCCCACCCATGCCACATCATCCTTCCCAGCATTGCAATATTTTTTTTTATGATGACACAGAGGATTTTACTTCAAAAGAGTTGATCTTTTGTTTCTTACAAGGTCTTTTCTATTCTTACTATTTGCATTCAGAAACTATTTTGCTTCTTTTAAAAACACGAGGGATAAAAAGAAAATGGCAAGGCCAAACTGCTTAGACATGGTTGAATTCTCTATTGGCTCAGAACTCAGTGGCATCCTTATTCACAACAGTTTGACTACAGTGTTGGAAAACAGAACAGGAAAAAAAAATTGTGATTATGTTTGCTCAGGGGACTGAGGTCTGTTCTGGATTCTCTCCTGTCTGGCTTTGATCATGACAGGTCTTAATGAAAAACTCTATTATGTGGTTTAGTACTGCATTAGCAAGGCCATTCCTGAGGCCTTGCTTTCATTGATCTCACAGAAGTAAAGCCTTTTGCTTGCTATTACCTTCCAGGGCTCTGGGGGCTGGTTAACAATGCTGGGATCTCCACGTTCGGAGAGGTGGAGTTCACCAGCATGGACACGTACATGGAAGTAGCTGAAGTGAACCTGTGGGGGACAGTGCGAACCACCAAGGCCTTCCTTCCGCTCATCCGCAGATCCAAAGGTGAGTAGCCGCTGGTGAGCAGAGGCACCAGCTCGGTGCCACCAGCCCTTCTCCAGCTGTCCCACAGAGAGGATGCAGGAGGTCAGCCTGCTCTGCTTGACCATGGTACACGCGTGTCCTCTCAGCAGCCAGCCACGCTGGCTGCGGGGTAGCACTGTGCCTTGCAGAGGAGCAAGCGCAGTCTCAGTGCAGAAGTTTCCTTTGCTGCTTCCTCTTGTCTCGGCTCCATCCTTATTGCTGCTGAGCTGTCCTGTTTCTCCCCATGCAGCTTTTATCCAGTATCTTTGCATTGCTCAGTGTTTCCCATAGCACTGAGCAGTGTGTGTCACCACGAACCTGTGCCTCAGTGGCAGTGAGCCAGGGTGTGTCCTGCACTGGACTTCTCTGCTGCCCAAGGGCTGTTGCACAGCACAGTGACCCTCGATGAGAGCCCTCAGCCCGTGCGCCTGCCAAGCAACTGCTGGGGGTGCAGCAGGCGATGGGTGCCCATGCTGGGAGCATGTGTGTGTGTGTATCTGCCCTGGGCAGGCCTCACAGCTGTGCTTTGCTTGACCTCTGCCTAGGTCGTGTGGTGAACATCAGCAGTATGATGGGGCGCATGGGCAGCCCTGCCCGCTCGCCCTACTGCATCACTAAGTTTGGTGTGGAAGCCTTCTCCGACTGCCTGCGCTACGAGATGCAGCCCCAGGGTGTCATGGTCAGCATCGTGGAGCCTGGAAACTTCATCGCTGCCACAAATCTGTACAGCCCTGAGAGAATCAAAGCCATAGCTGACAAGATGTGGGAAGAGCTCCCTGAGATAGTGCGCAAGGACTACGGCAGGAAGTACTTCGATGAACAGGTGAGCAAGATGGAGACGTACTGCAACAGCGGCTCCACAGACACGTCGCCAGTCATCGAGAGCGTCGCCCATGCGCTCACCTCTACGGCACCCTACACTCGCTACCACCCTATGGATTACTACTGGTGGCTGCGCATGCAGATCATGACACACATGCCTGCAGCCATTTCTGACCGCCTCTATGTCTATTGAGGCTTCACACTCCTCGGCTACCAAGGTGGGAAATCTGTTTTAAAGAGAGCATTGTACACAGTTCCTATTAGCCATTTTTTTTAATTTTTCTAACCTCAATTCAGAGTACTGTATTTTAGCTCTAAAGGGTTCATTTAAATATCTGACATAACCTAAGGGGCAGTAATTCACAAGGGATATTTTGTGGGCAGGAATATATTATATTTGTGCACAAACATACTTTCTTTGCTATTTATTTCATGTAATTCATTTTTTCCACCTTAGCTGTCAAGCTAAAATCATTATTTAAATTACAATTGCTCCAAAGTGTTTTCATAACAATTTTTGCTGGTGATTGTACACAGTCTTTAGGATTCCTGCCTAGGAGCAGCCTTCACTCCATAAAGCAGAGTCCTCTGTTTTGTAGCAGTGAATCGCTGCCTTTTGATGCTTAAGAGTGTCCAATAGACTTTGCCAGGCCTGGTGACAGAAGCCCAAGGTAGAACAGAAGCTCCTTTAATTTGAGGATCAGAACTGAAAACATTCAAAGTGCTGAAATAGAGAAAAATGACCCTGTCCTTTCATCTCTTCAAGTTTTACCGATGACATTTAAGTGGACAAGGAACTGCTCTGCTGCTCTGCATGATTGCTTGCAACAATTTAATGAACCAGGGACTCAATCCTGCAGACCTTTCTCACAGGCGTTTCTTATTCATCTGAGCATTCCCATGAGTGTGAGCAGCTTTACTCACAGCACTGCAGGATTGGCCCGCAGTGACATTTCTCTTCTCTTCAACAGTAATTGAACCTCAACTCCAGATTTAGTTTGGAATAGAGTTTCACTCCAGTTTCTCTAGCTTGTGAGGATCATAGCTGACCACAGGGAAGCCGAGAGTGTTACAGTCGCGTCCATGAATGCCAGGGACCTCCAAGTTACACTGAAGTGTTTGTACAGCACCTTGCACAGAAGGGCCTTAATCCTAACTGGGGCCTCCTCACAGTATTGTAGTGCAGGTGATAAAGTCTGTCATTGAAGGAGTCATCGAGCCGAAATACATATAACCTGATACTAACTTAACAGAATGTCCATAGCTCAGTGAAACTAACCTCAAGAGCAATTTAATTTCCATGCTGGTTATGTTTACATGTCTGAGAAATATTTGTTTTTTACTGTAAGAAAAGAAAAAAATAATACAAAAGAGTCTTTCACAGGGGAATGTTAATTTTTTTAAGCTTAAAAGACAAAAAAAGTAATTAAAATAACCATTGTTAGCAAAGTTGAAGAGAAGGGATTTCATGTGCCCTAGTAACGTACTATGACAAGTTGAGAGTACGTGAACAAACTCCTTTGGCTTAATAAATGTGTACATGAATGTTAACAAAATTCAGAGATTTTCTCTCTTTTTTTTTTAGATTTTTAATGTGAAAAACTCATGTGCTTTGTNGTGAACAAACTCCTTTGGCTTAATAAATGTGTACATGAATGTTAACAAAATTCAGAGATTTTCTCTTTTTTTTAGATATTTAATGTGAAAAACTCACGTGCTTTGTTCTTCTAAATTTTTTCATTACACATAAATGCTTTGTTCAGAGGCTGATGTACAGTCCTCTACCTGGACGTTTGGTTGTGCAAAGCTCTCATGTGAGCATTGGGTGAATCCTCCCGCGTCCTGTGGCAAGTGTGTCAAACACCTGGGCTCTGTGTAGCCACAACTCTTAGGTCTGTACTAGAATCCCATGGATTACAAAGGATTATTATGGATTATTCCCACAGAGCAGGAAAAGAAACTGAGTTATGAAGAAGTGAGGGGAATGATTCAGCAGGGCAGGTACATGGCAGGTCACTCGAGGAACCTGAGATAAAACCTAGGGAGAGACTGTGCTGCCTTCCAGATGTTCTTGCTGTTCACTAGAGTCCAGGAGTGACACATTTGCAATAGTTGCACCTTGTGGTATAGAGACAGTTGCTTCATTTTCCAGTAGCCAGTCTCCTCTCTAGGACATAATGTAAGAATATGAACCACAAGAGTCCTAGGACGCACCGGGACTGATCTGGCTGGTAAAATATCTAGATAACAAGATTTGCTGCAGATTTTACAGAGGGGGAAAAAAAAGAGTTCTTGTGATCTAAAAATGTAGTCCCTGAATGGAAGGAACACACCAAATCCTGTAATTCTACCTGGGATTCTAGTTCCCAGTGTGATTGCATGTGCATTTAGATTTTAACACAGACATCATACAAGTTAGATATGGGAAAGACTGAGTATACAGCCGAGTTCTGTCCATCCAAATTTAGCTCAGGCCCTGGAAAGCGAGTGCAGTGGCCATTAAACTGCCACATTCATTTGCAGCCCGAGAGCTGAAGCTGAAGCTGCCCGTGCTGCATCCCTGCTACAGGCGTCACACCCTGGCAGGGCCAAGCACGGCGCTGCTCCTGGCCCACAGCAGACGCGATGGTGCCGCAGCACAGTCAGAGGGGTGGCAGGGACATGTGTGATGCTGTGAGACGCGTGATGGCAGGGCCTGCCCCAGCTGAAGGTGCCGGAGAGGCAGTTTGTGACTGTGCCCGCCGTGGGGCTCCAGCCCGTGGGCACAGACGGCACAAGGGACGGTCTGTGCAACACCTGCCAACTGCTCACGGATCCCTTGCGAGGACTAAGGCTGCTGGTGCCTGTCACCGTGCAGCAGCCCTGAGGCAACCTGCAGCTGCCTTGGTGCCTGGCAGAGGCTCCCTGACGTGACATGAGTGCTAGAGGAAGCTGCGTTTGTCCAGTCTTCAACCAGAGGTGGGGAGAGACCTCCAGAACACGCGGGGATGAGACAGCGCTGCCTGCAATCGAGGCTGCTGCTGACTAACGCCCCTCGCCCTTGCCATTTGCTGGAAACAGGCAGAGCCGCTGTGCTCTTGCATGGCAAGGCAAGGGGGAAAACAAATGGCTGAAGTCACTGGCCAACTTGCAGCACAGCTCTGCATGCAGCAGCGTGGCTGAGACCTGCTTCGCTTTCCTGGAAGATGAGCAGGCTGTCACCAGTGCTTTCCACGGGAAGACTGTTAACCTAAAAATAACTTTCACTGGTATGGTGGGAGGCAGCAAAAAATGGGGTAATGTTAACTACAGCTCTTACATCTTGTTCTAAGCCTTAATAAGGAAATCATGAAGTTCTACCCACTTCCAGAACTTTTTGTTCTTCTTTCAGAGGGGAGTGAATGTTGCATTTGAAACAAGCATTTAGTAACCTGTTATTAACACAATATTTAGATGCAGTGCTAGGCTTTCCCAGTTACATTCAGTCCTGTGCCGCAGCTCCAGCTCCCCAGCAGAGGTTGGACTCAGGCTCCTCTCCTGTTGGGCTGCAACAGCCCTGGGAGCTTCACTGAGACTCTGCTTTCCCCTCCACTGAAGACTTTGCTGTCCTGGGCCAGCAGTGCAGAAACACGACTGTTCTGCAGAGACGAGTGAAGGGAACCACAGCAGTTCAGGCACTGTCAAATAGTTGAGCCTGGGCTGCCTGTCGCAGCCAAAATTAATGAAAGAATTAAGTAAATAAAAGTAAGAAATACTAAATTAAATATAAGAATGATTCAGCTGCTCAGCCATCATGTCAGGGGACCAAAGCATGTATGTAGCTGCTGGTACTTCAGGGGCTGCCTGAAAAGACAGGGGCTTCCAGCTAGGTCTGAGGGAACAAGACTGGGAATCATGTGCACAACTCAGAGAAAGACCTGATAACACTTCCCCTGGTGAGACACTGCTCAGGAGCAGCTTTATGGCTTGCTGTGCAGCCCTGTGATGGTGCAAGTGTAATGAGGTACTTCCTGCAGGAGATGGAGGGCTGCCTGCTGTTCCCAAGGTGGCTCGCAGGCCGGGCTGCTGCACTAGCTGGGGCACAGCCTGCCAGAACGTCTCTGCCCCTGCCATGTGAGTGCGTGAGGGCAAGATGCCAGAGCATGACAGGAGCGCTGCTTTGATCCCTGCTGCTCACCGCTGTGATCCTCAGGAGGGGTGTGCTGGAAGGACTGCGAAGTGTGAACGGTGCCTCTGCAGGGAACAGAGAGGACAGAGGAACTTGGCCATCCTACCTGTTTGTCCTGCACTCTTGTGACAGGACTTCCTTGGACCATGTGCCACGAGACACTTGCACTATGATTTTCTACAGAAAGACTGTGAGATGCGTCAGGCGAACTGACCTTGAAGATGGGCAGTGTTAGCTGTGTGCTCCTCGTCACCCTCTGTCATCTGGGGATGGTCACCTTCACTGAGCAGTGGGTGAGAGGGATGCTGGGGCTGTGCCCCAATTCTCTTTCAGCAGTCAGCCGGAGTAGTGCCTGCTTTATGAGCCCATCAAACTGCCTACCTGGAGCAGACACTCACCCTAAGCCCCCTCCAGCAAAGCCGAGGAGGCGGCAATGGCAAACAGGGTGTCCCAGACAGCCTGTATTTTGGGGGCTTTCACCCCAACCATGCAGTGAGGGACATGCAGTGGTGGATGCTCTTCTGCAGCCAGCTGAGATAGTTGCCTGCTTTCTCTGCATTTCACCTCAAAGGGTCTCAAGGACTTCAAGGCTGGCTAAAGGAATGTAAAGCGGGCTTCTCCGTTCCTCTCTCCACAAGGCAGCTCCCTGCAGTGTGGGAAGCGTAGGGGTGTAGAGTTTCGGTAAGATGTAGGTTGCTGTTTTCAAGTGATTTTTGCTAACGCTGTGGGTTTTTTTTTGCTACAGAGTGTGGCTGTTCAATGATGACTTTTTCAGTCTGTCCCTGATCACAAATGAGCCACATTCTGCTCCAAGGACTCTACCACTTTGTACAAATCCTAAACTGGAACAGGGACTAGCACCCATATCTGCTGTGCGGCTGCCTTCACTGTAAGCTGAGCTAGTCTTTTTCTCTCTTTAGCACAACATTATGTAATTATTTATATGATGTGGGACAGCTTTAGCACAAAAGCTTGAGAGAGCTGTCATCACCCACCACCTAAGGCATAGAGAAATAGTGCTCTGGTGAAGTGGGGGAGGTCCAGTTTCACAGCCCTGCCCAAATCTGGCAGAGGGTCTCTGCTCTGCTTTTCTCTCCACAGAAGAGATCACCACTGAGGGGAGAGTTTCCCAACATTTATCCGATTTACCGATTTATCTGATTTACCTCTGACTCCATCAAGGAGTCCTCCTGCTATCCCCCTTGTTCTGCTGCATGTTCCCTGCACAGCGCTCTACTTGGGGACTGTGCAGCCATGAGGCAAGTGGGTCATCTCACCAGCTGTGAAACAGTGACAGGCGTAGGGATGTTGCTTTCAAGGTTGGGTAAATATACCAGGGCACAGGAATGTCTTCTTCAGCAACACTTAGATCAGATTATGCTGCTGAGAAACTGCACCCTGAGAACCATGGTCAGGGCGTTAGTGCAGCCACTTGAGATATTTGCTGCTTATGCAATGAGTTTCAGCCAGTCCTACCTCTTCATTTCTGACCAGCTCCTTTGGGGACCTCTACATTGCCTGGGGTGTTTGTTTCCCTCTCTGTTTACCTCCCCCATCAGCATATGGGGCCAGACACCCAGCTAGGCATTGTGGCTTCCCCTGAGAGAAAAGGGGGCAGGGAAGACAAAAAAGCCCAAATTCCACTCTTGAGTTTACCACGAGTGCTCATTCCTGAACACAACCTTTACTCCATCCAGAATAACAAATTAGGAGGCAACGGGACCCTGAACTCAATCTCCCTAAATACCTCCCCACCAAACCCCAGAAAAACACCTTGGTGGAGTATGGGGTGAAAGCGGAAATATTCCTGTCATTATTTGCCAATCAGCTGTTAACGTCAGAGCAGCAGCCTAAAAATGTGGTAATACCTGCAGAGAAGACTCTGGTGGTGTTTCTAACTGCCTGGAGCTGGGTGCACCATAAATCTTGCGAGATAACATGTTACCACAGAGATTTCCAGCCAGTTTTTCTGGCCTTGGAAGTTTGAATGCTACAAATAAGCAGTTTGTGGAAGCTCCTCTGAACCAACTGAGCCTGGTTTTCTCATCATTAATGAGAAATACCAGAAATCTGTTGTACCAATGAATGCAGAATGACTGTTTGATACATCTCATATCATGAGAACTAAGAGGAATTGTACGAAACCACACGTGCTTAAGCTGTAGAACTCATTGTCCTGAGAGACTGCAAGTACAGCAGGTCTGAAAGACAGACTAGAAAAAATCACAAAGATCGGTTCAGTAGTGACCAGGGCTTACTGTGGAGGGTTCCCCGCTGGCCGCCCACACACCGGACGCGACGTGGGCGCTGGTGCCGCAAGCGGCTGGGCCGCCGGGCGAGAGGAGCGTCCCGCGCCACACGCTGCCGAGCTGCCGCCTCAGCGCTGGGGCAGGGAGAACAAGGGGAGACGCGACTGCGCGGGACAATTCAGCCGCCCACACAATGAGCAGCCAAAGCCGAGCTGTGCCGAGCTGGCGTCGGCTGGTACCGCGGCACAGGGACGAGCCACGAGGCCGCCCGCTGCCCTCAATGGCCCTTTGTGGCCCTGGCCTCCTCCTGATGCCGCCCCAGGCCTCAGGGGCTGGAGACGGCCCTTCCCAGCCTGGTTGCCCTTCCCGGCCTGGCCCGTTCCCAGGACACCTCTGCGCTAGGCCGGGTACCTGCCCAGCACCGAAGGTTTTCCTCCGCGGGACAGAGGATTTATCAATGTTGCTACCTAGGAGCAGAATGGGCCTTAAATGGCTCTAACTGGGCTCAAGTGGTGTCATATGACTGCTGGGTGTACACGTGCATGGTGGGCGAGTTGCTTTTGGGAAGCCTAGAGGGAGCAGATATCCTCGGGCCTATGGAAAATGCTGTGTGTTTTCCTGTCCCACCACAGGGATGCTTTTGGCCTGGAGGATTTTGCTTTCTGGCTGTTGTTCCTATCTTTTCTAATAATCCAGGCATGCTACTTTATTCCCAGAGATGGATAAAAAATATGTGTACGAACCCCCAAACCACCTGGTAGCCAAGTCTCTAAAGAGGTGGGATACATGATACAACTTTGTGCTCAGTCTCCTCCAGGGGATACTGGCCAGGCTGAGCTTGCCTGGGAGCAGCGCTCCAGGAACACAGCTCCAGCGCGGCATCCGAGCCACACTGCTCCCAGCCAGCAGCGACAGGGCTGAAAAGATCATTAAGATCTTTGAAATACACTTCTCAATATGATTCATCCCAGTTTGATGCAGCAGATAGAAAGGAAATCCACAAGGAATTACCACGGGGCCTGTAAGTGTCTGCTAAACTGCAGTGAGGATGAAAGCAGATCAGCTTTTTTTAGGACTCAGCTGAAATGGTCTGCAATCCTCGCTCAGCAGCGCTTCCAGCTAAGCCAGACGCCTTTGATCTGGAAGGACCCGGGAGAACTCGTCCGAGCTCTTGCAACGTTTCAGCCCATCGGGTGGCAACTGCGGTAAGGAGCAGTGGGCAGACAGGAGGTTTTAACCCAACACTAAGATCTGCAGCTCCTTGGGTGAGGGAAGGCAGTAAGTGGACACGTCCTGATTTCCCACAAACTGCTGCAACCCCATGCCACGTGTCTGATGGTGAATGGCCCTCAGCTGCAACGACACTGGTGTGCAATGCACGCCGAGGAGAGCTGCATGTAGGAAACCCCAAAGGAATCACTTTAAATGAGTAGAAACTTTAAAACACACAATTCCTTAAACCACCCTAAGTTTGGAGCTCTTAGGAGTGATGTCTGTGGCAAAACCCTCTAAAACTTCCTCAGCAGCAGCAGCCCCCGTCCCCAGGTGGCCTGGGTGAAATGCAGGTGTGGCAGGAGGTGCACCCCCGGCTCAGAGGGATGAGCCATGGGTCGGGCTGTGACACGTGGGACAGCAGGATCCTGGCCATGCGCCCACCCTCCGGAGACCGGCTGATTACAGGCCTGGCTGGAAATGCAGATGGCTCATGGCTTTGGGGTGAGTCACAGGAGGTTTGGTGGCTTTCTTTCCTTGGAGCTCCAGCTTCTGGGGTTGAGTGGTTAGCGGGTAATGTCAGCCTTCCCTTGCGGGGAAATGGATCCACTGCCATGGTGCTTGTACAGGAAAGCCTGCTCAGACTGAGTCGGGGGAGATGATGCTTGCTCTGGAGGTGAAGCAGAGCCCCTGGAAGTGCCTCGGGAGCTTGGGAGCTCTTGTTCCAGAAGCTGGAGCTGGGCTGCCCCTTGGTGAGGCAGTGCTTCGTGCCCATGGTGCTGCCTGTCCCACTGGGAGCAGAGACCTGGGAAACTCACCGCCCTCCGCGCTGGCAAGGGCCGCCTTGCCTGGTGCCGGGTCTGCAGCGGGATGCGGTCTGCCTCAACTGGCTGTTACCGCTGGGGCAAAAAGCCCAGCTCCTGGCGTAGGAGCTGAGGGAGAGCCCTGTGCATGGAGCCGCCTCTCCCTGCGATCCGCCTGGCTCCGTGGCTGCAGGAGCTGCCGCTTTGGTTCCTGATGGGTTCATGTGCATTGGGGAGGCCAGAGCAAGGCTAATAGGATTATGGCTGTAAAGCGCTTTAAAGAGGAAACGTCTTATCTGCGTGCCACCCACCGCTGTGGTCATGCCAAGGTGCGGGCCACTGCCCCGGTCCCGACCCGCGCGTGGGTGCTGCAAACAGACGTGTCCTTTAATCCTGCCCGTCTCGGCCAACCCCCAGCCAGTAATGCCGCTTGGCACCACAAAGCTCACGCGGGCCTGGGCGTCTGGCATCTGTGGGACTGCCATGCGTGTGAAACATTATTATTTTAGTTTGTTTGCATTAAACATACCTGGGGGATGCTGTCAATGACTGGCTAAGGAAACGCTCCCGGGAGCAGTATGTAGTGACCCAAGGTGAACCCCTGCAGTTAACCCCGTCTAAGAGCTTGAGGGTTGGAGGACCCCAGAGCCGCTTTTCTGGCTCCGGCACCACAGTGTGTAATGTTAACATGACCCTTTGGTGTAATAGCAACCTTAGTACCGATGCTCATTATTAGTCTATTTATAACCTCTCTAAGCAAGCTCATTTTTAAAGGGATAAAATTGCCCTTCCAGAGTGGTTTATTTAAGTCAGAAGAGGTTCAGAGGAGCACAAGTACCCATTTTTTCTAATTCTGACACTAAAAACTCCCAGATGGGAAGGCTGTCAGTACTATTAGCAGACACTGCTGTGCCATGGGAACATAATTACCATGAGGGAACCATTTCTCCTGGGCTTACTGATTCACGGGCACACGTGAGAGCCATTAAATACCAAGGCAGTGGGGGCAGATGGTCTCACGAACGCTCCCTTCCCTAATGGAGCATTGCAGCCTTACTGGGAATGATGTGAAAAAGCTCCCTGCAGGACTGGAGATGTCAGAAAACACCCCGTGAGGGTGCGGATCCCCTGGCACGGGCAGGGCCTGGCAACTATAACGGGCTGCCCAGTGCCTTGGCTAAAGGAGGGAAGCAGAGTGGGTGTGCGGCTTTCCCTGTGGCTCTGGGCCCTTTCTCAGGATCTGGGGTTGGAGTTTTGTTTGGCTCCTTGTGCGCTGTGTGGGCATGACGCATACAGGTATGGCCTGGCCTGACGCATCCTCCTTGCCCAGGGGGGTTTGGGTGCCAGCGTCCATGGATGGGAGGTTGTGACATCTCCCTGTCTCCCTGTCCTGTCCCATCAAGGGAGCGTGTGGCCCTGTGGAGGACAACCCAGACATGAGGGTGATGCAGGCGCTGAGGCAGCCGGCAGAGCCGTTGTTGCTCCCCAGCACACACGCAGTGATGGAGGGCTCACCTCGCTGAGGCCTTTCACTGCAGGGGAAGGAGCACGGCCAGGGCGATGAGAGACGGCCCCGCTCGGGGAGCACCCTCTGCTCCCAGGCTCAGCCAGCTCCTGAGCGGGCAGGTGCCGGAGCCAGCGCTCGGACACTTGTGCAGCCTGTCGTCACCCCGGCCTCCTGCCGGCGTTTCACCCAGGGGTGCACATGCAATTCCTGCTTGGTTCATCCATCCGCTCTGAGCCGTTCCACGCTTTCTAACCAGAGAGCCTGCTAGAAGGGAGGACTCTCCTTCTTGCCTCCATTGCGGGTAGAGGTGCTGAGGCCAGGGCAGTGGCACAGTGTCCTTAGCAGAGCTGGGCACGATGCTTCTCCCACACCCAGAAAGTCAAAATCATATGAAAAGGGTCTGGGAAACTCTAAATGGCATTTACTGGTGTTAGTTGTTTCTTCTCCCTCCTCTTCCTTTCTTTCTTTTTCTTTTTTTTCCTACATTTTAAATATTTTACACTTGCATTTTTGCTGAAGTCCTAGAAGCAGTGTGTAAGATTAATGCCCGATTGATAGCAGCTTCGTGATGTTCAGGCATTAATGGTAAGTGCATTATTGACAGTGAATATTGATAGGGGTAGATCAGCTTGCAGGATTAGAAGACACATCCTAGAGGGGTGGATATAAATGAAAATGTGGGCAATCAAGTAAATGAAGCAGAAAAGGTGTTGCCTTATTGGTGTTTTACAGCCCTTCTCTCTGAGTCTCAGACAGTCATAATCACTGTTGCAGGACGGTAACAGCTTTTAGCAGCAGCTGCAGGGTCTCTGGACTCTCTGAAGTCCTTTACAAAAGGCCATGGGCAGTGCAAGGGGGCTGCTTCAGCATCTCCCTGCTCTGCCCCATCCCTTCAATCTGCTGAAATTTCAAAATAAAACCAACATGGCCCTTAAATCCCAGTATTTCCTGAATTACTAGCCACTTTCATAGACTCCTCCCATACGTAACAAGAGTTGTTGCTGCAGTTCTCTGCAAGATAAAAGCACTATTTAACCATACACCATTTGGTTCTGCTCTAATTTCCTTGCATGGAGGATGTTGGACCACTGCAGCACTATTTCAGCGTTCTGCTGGGGTGCACACAGAGGTTTTGCCTGCCTGCCCGCTGCTGGATATTTCATCTGTTTTGTCTAGGACTTCGCAGTGACAGTAACAAATGACTCAAATGGAGCATGGGGGGTTTATGCTTCCCATGTGCCGCAGGCAAAGGGAGGATGCAGCTCTTGCTTCCCAAATCCCTGAGGCCTGCCGGGTACCAGTCAGGGCTTTCGGCACTATTTCCACCCTCTGCAACCTCATTCGGGACTGGAAGCGCCCACCGCCGCCCCAGGCACTCGCAGTTTGCTTTGCTCCCGTTGCAGGTGTTATCCTGGTTAGCCGGCTCTGAATGGCAACACAAAACCACCCTCTCATCTATCACAAAATACAGACCAGGAGGAAATCCCTGGATCCTCAAATCTGATCCCTTGTTATCTCAGGCAACCATATCATGTAATCCCTTCCATAAACAGTGGGGTTTTGCCTGCACTGTTTCTGTATGGAAGCTGCCACAGATACCCACAACTTAGATGGATAGGAAACTTTTCAAATAAAATAAAATAAAATAAAATAAAATAAAATAAAATAAAATAAAATAAATAAAGTCTAATTTTTTAATTGTGACCAGATGTTACCAATCTGTTCCTGTGGCAACACCAACCTAACCAGCTCTGCTCATTCCCAGCTGCTCATGTACCTGTTAGAAATACCCTCCTCTCCTCTCCCCTTAGTTTTGCAAGGGAAGCAGAGATGCTGGCTCTGCTCCTGGCTGAGGTGGGTAAGCAAGGGAGGTGACAGCAGTACTGCACAGTGCTGTGAAGGGGACCTGGGGAGCTGTGTCCGCTCCTGCTAGGGGGAGACATCAGAAGGTTTCTGGCCTCTAATGTTGTGCCTGGCTAAGAGCAAAGTGGCCCTTGGGGCAGAATGAGCCTACATCTCCTGTGCAAGGACACTGGTTATGGGCTTTGCTATGTGATTTACTCGCTGTGTGTCCTGGTTCCCCGTGTCCCTTCTCTCCTGTCCCTTGTGCTGCCTCCGCTCTCCCAGGAACTGCGAGGCACTGATTTGCCATACACTTGAACCCTGTGATCAGCCTGGGAAAGCGTTTGGAGACAGGGCTGTCTATAGCCATGTGCTCTAGTTTGATGGTCTTGCTGCAGATCCTTGCGGTGAGACCCACTGTTTAATGTGGTGGCAGCTCTCTGCCCTCTCTGTGTCAGCGTGCTGGGCTCCCGGGAGTCTCGCTTTCATCTCAAGCGTGGCTGTTTCCCTGCTGCCTGGGAAATCGCTGTGCCAGAGGTTTCTTCGTGTCCGCGTCTCTTGGTGACTTTGTCCTGCTACAGCCACTTTTCAAGAGGACGCAGCGGTTCCCCCTGGCGCTGCGTCCCCACGGGGAAGGGGCTGCCCTGCGCAGCCCTCTCGGGTGGCCAGGTCTGTGTGGGAGTGTTGCCCGGTGCTGGAGTGGGGTCTGGGCTGAATAAAATATTCTGATGGGCGTTTCTGGGCGTTTCTGCAGGTGGCACAGGTAGTGCCTTTGCACAGCTCTGGATTTGCTCTTTTCACTGCCCTGATGCAGATCTCTGTGCTTCTTGATGCAGTTATGGCTTGGCTGTGTTCCTCCAAAATGCTCTGTCCAGCCCCCTGTGCTCAGCCCTCCATTTAGTTCCTCTCCCCTGCTGCTCTTTCCAGCTCTACCTCTTAATCCTTCTCACCAAGGTGACAAGCAAAGTACATTGAAACAGCAACTGGGATATGCTTAGAAAAGTATGTTTTAGTCTAAAGCCCTCCTTCTAGTCATCCACACAAAAGTACAGTTTGTCTTAGACTGGTTGTCAGTCTTCCTTATATCGACTGCCAGGAACATGCACATTAAAACCATTGGTGCTTGTATCCTCCGTCCTGCATCTCCTAGGAACATGATGAAAAAGAACATGTATTCTGATGGCAGTCCCAGTGGAGCGGGGCCTATTCCTGCCGCAAGCAGTTATGTCCTGTACGGGCTGTGAGCCCCTCTGCCCCCCACCCCAGACAGGCAGCCGGGAGCCGTGATGGTCTTGTCCTGTGAAGGCCAAAGGGTCACATGTGCATGTGGGGCATTTACTACTTTTCATTTCCATATGGTGTCGGAAAGCGTCTTTGTGATCCTTCCAGCTTAATCCGTTTGACCGACTGTTGCTTCTTCCGATGGCCCCCAGCAAGGGGCCTGCTTGTTGGGTCTGTTCTGCCTGGGAAAGTCAAGGATATAATTTCTGCTCTACTGATATTTCCTGGCAGGGCCTGTGTGGGTGCCTGAGCCTATTAATTCTCTGGTGAGTGGGAAAGCAAGGAATATCTGAGGTTAATGGTTGCTGGTGTGATAGGTAAGCTGATCTTGTCTTGCCTCCTGGATGAACTGGAGAGGCTGAAATCAACTGCCCTCATCTTTAGAGAAGCCATTATCCATATTAAATCTTCATAACTAGCCCCTTTATCAGCTTTGAGTTTACCCTAAAGCCCTAATCTAATTGCTTCCATGTGTCTATGGAGCTGTGCGCATGCAGTGGTACGTTGCTCAGGAAAATTCCTAACAAAAATCAGCATGTGAATTCTCCAGCTCGGGAGCTTCATCTCATCCAAAGGCTGTGAGTGCCAAGGGATGGTGAGAGGCGGACAGAGAGAGCGGGGACCGAGGAAGCCCCAGTTTGTCATGGATGGGGCCTGTAGGCCGAGCAGGGCTGCTCTGCTCTGCGCGTGAGCCCAAGCCGGGATCCGAAACGGAGCAGCTGGGGATGGAGCGGGGAGCTAAATGCGCTGCCTAGGCCTGAGTGTGCCCCAGGCCTAGCTTAGCCTTCTTATATAGTCATTGATCTCTACTCGGTCACTCTGAATCTTAAAGCATGTTGTAGAAGTAAATTGCTTGGAGTGCCGCTGTGCCCATAAAATAACTCTAGGTGGGGATGCCATATGGACAATTTATTTCTTGAAAAAAATGATTCCTCCAGCATTCCCTTACACATGTTGGTCCAGAAATGTCCTTTATCACATACAGAATCCAGGGGTGGTGCCTGTGGCTTCTTGTTCATGTTCTCTTTTTTTTTTGTGCTTTTGCATTTTTGTTCTCTCTCTCTCCGGTATCTGATACATGAGGTAGGAGAAGAAGGGGAGAAACAAAAAATTGGGAATAATGAGGAAAAATCTACACTATTTACATTCAGAGTTTTGAGCAGACTATGTGAAAAACCTTTGGATGAAACCCAGATTGTATGAGCACTAGTTGTCAGTGAGGAACACCATTAATAGGCAATTGCAATATTTTCTTTCCACAGGAAATGGCCTGAGGTAATATTTCCACAGTTTTCACATGGCTCTGGTCACTTATAGCGGGTTTTCTCTATTTCATGCAGCTGTAGTCTGGCATGTCATGTGACAGGGAAAATTTTTTAAGTTATGGTTTGCAGACCCTGGGTTATTTATTAAGTCCTGTACAGACAGAATAATAGCAGCCTGTGACTTTTCTTTTGTTTGGGATGATTTCCTTCTCAAAACAGCAGACTTTGGCTGTCTTTGGTAGTTCTTCTAAATGTGGGATGATTCTGGCTTCTCTGTCTGACATGTGAAAACCTATGTTCAATCTTTGGACCTCAGCTCTTAGCACACAGGGCACAGCATGACGGATCCTGGATTTTCTCCTCTGTGTCCTCAGCAGAGTGTGTGCAGTGAAATCTTGTCATCCTGGTGCCTGTGTGTATGGCTGTGGCCAGGTGGCAGCTCAGCCCACGCAGAGCACGTACAGCTTGCATAGGGCAGGGTGCTTCTGTAGCTGGTGGGATACAGCTGCCTTCCTCCGAGCAGACTAGGCAAACGCAGTCCAGGAACGAGAAGCCTGTGGAGATGCCCTGAGGCACTTCTGCGCCCATAGGCAGCAGCTACTTGCCCTGCTCCTCGCTCGCCTGTGCCAATTTCTCCGAGCGCATCCGCAGGAGCTGCCCGGGCCGGTAGTGCGGGAGGACGTGCGGAGCAAAGGACTCCAGCAGATAGACCAACAGGCTCTGCACCCTGACTGGATGCTGGTTTCCTTTCATTTAAGCTGACAGGACAACTCCTGCTGCTTTCAGTGGAGCTGCCGTCTCTCCCTAGAAGTGCCTTGAGCTGTACTCCCTAGGTGCTAGGGATCCAGGTGCAGTGCCTTTGCTGGCAGGCTTGGGGATGCAGTGGAAGTGGCGCACACCATCTAGTGCAGCGTTAACACATAGTACATGGCAAATAATGCACCAGAAACATGGAAAATTCCAAGGGAAATGTCCTCAAAGGTATATGGCCTCAGCTATTGCCACAAAGGGCATTTCTAAGCCAACACCAGTGCCTTTGCACGTAGAAAGAGTTAATTATTCCCTGCATGACACAGAACAGGTTTTGCGTGATTTGCAGATTCTGATCCTTGTCTTCTTAATCTACCTCTTTTTTTTTCCCTCTCACCACCCACACAAAGTTTCTCTTTCTGCTTTCTTCTGGCTCCTGCCTGATGGTCCCAGTCACTGCTATCCGCTGTGGCACCAGGCCCTAAGCAGTCCCCACTGACAGGGGCATCCTGGTGCTGCTAAGCAGCCCGTGGCCTGCAGCTTCCCACGCTGCGTGTCTGCAGGCACAGTCTGGGTGGCCCGGCCCGTGCGCAGCCCAGTGTGTGCGGCAGTCAGCATGAAGCTGCTCTGTCTGCCCCAGCGCATCACTCCTCTTGTATCGCTCGGGGATCTCTGTTGGCATATCTGCCCAATATGCCCGGCTACATGGGCTACAAAGGACTATACTATGGGCCATGGCTGCTGCAGAGCAGAAATGGAAAGCTGATCTCAGCAGAAAGCCCTTACTGTGCGTTACAGGCCTTTCCCCCCACAAAGGGGATGTTCGGGTGCTTTTAGAGCAGGAACTCAGATCCTCAAGGCTTTGAAGGGTACTGACATGTGCCTAGTGAAGCAGACTTGCAAAGGGGTTGCGTGATCCAGTGTGATCCTTTTTGATCTTTTAAAGGATCATTTAGTTGAAAATGTTTTGTGTGTATTCATGAGGTTCTTACCACTTTAAATCCATTTCTAGTAGGAAATAAATTGGGAAGATTTTGGAGATCTGATCTCCAAAACCTTTGGAGATTCAACCTTTTACCTTCTTGTGGATGCTAGAGACCAGAGAAGAGTCTGATAGATTTTTAGCAAGGAACTGTGTCTACAAACAAATGAAAAGGAAAGCTGGGGCTAGGACTTGAAGTCACTTAAAAATAAGGTTTCATATGTAAATTCCCCAAAATAATTCTCTGCCTCGCAAAAATTGCTTCCTCGAGAAATAGGTCAGTTAAGAAAATCACCTATTTGAAACCTTTGTGGTTCTCCAGCAGACTTAATGATCTGACATTGTACAAATATTTTGATACTAATTCAGCTGGCGCTGCAGTGAGTTGCAGCTGTTGTTGGAATAAGTGCACAGGAAGGGAAATAAAAGAACAGAGATGCCTTGGTGAAATATGCTGTTTTGTGGATAAAATTACCAAAGGAAAAATGTAGCATAGAACTAAGCAAACTTCTTTGCAAAGCGAGTTGCTAGTGCTTTTCAAGAGCACTCCCTTAGCAGAAGGGAGAGCATAAATGTATCTGGTTCTCATTCCAAGCTGCTCCTATAGGGCTGCTGTATGAAGCAATTCTTGATGATTTGAGATAAGCTGCACAAGGACTTAATGGGCAGCAAAACAGCCTGCACTAGTAAACTGTGGAGCTAACACATTAGGAGATGTGCTGAGGGCAGGAGCAGCGGGTGCGGCGCTTCCCTCCAGCTCAGGTGGTTGGGGTGGTGGGTGATTGGAAGGGCTGAAGACCCAAAAGAGCAGCCCAGGAGGGAGCTGTGGAAATGGCCGCTGAGTCAGCACTGGGCCTCTAGCGAAGTATCCCTGTGTCCTGGTTGCCTTTCACTGCCACAGCGGTTTTAAGGCAAGGCCATGATGTAAGGGCATGTATATTATGTATATAGCGCTGTGAGGCTGCTGGGGCTGCGCGTGGCACTGAGCGGGTGGCCTGGGCTCGCTGCTGGCCCTGCCCTCGCCGCCCTCCATGTGTGGGTGACAGCAGTGCTGGGCGGCCGCTTGCCTGTCCAGGGAGCATCTCTGGCTTTAAGGGTATGAGAACCAATGAGGCAGGTCTGGTGTACACGGCTTTGGGGGAATAGCTGAAAAATAATCCTTCATCCGTGTTTGCAACACCCCGTTTCACTGTAAAAGGGATCTTGCTAACCCCAGTGGGGAAGGGGCTCTACCAGTTCCGCTTGGGAGAGCTCTAAGCTCTGAGAGCTTTTAGTATCTAAAAACAAAGAAAAGCCCTTTCCCTGGTAATGGGACCTCTTTATACTTGTCCTGAGGATTTCAGAGCTACACAACAGGCATGGATGTGGTATTTCCAGCTGTGGCTGAAAGGAGGCTGTACTGCTCATAGCTCCTGGTGGATACTGGACTCATGGTTCTGTAGTCCCACTGGATGAATTTTCCCTTTCCTAATGGTACCCCTCTCTTTTTTTTTTTCTTTTTTTTTTTTTTTTTTTTTTTTTTTTGTTCCNTTTTCTTTTTTGGTCTGCTTGTTTGCCTGGGTGTTTTCCTCCCGCTGCCTCCCAGCGAAGTGGGCAGTTGGGCTGCAGTTTGATGGGACAGGAGGAGCTGGTGCTCCAAGGTGGGGACTTGTTCTCAAAGGCACCGAGTCCTGCTTGCTTACTGGGATTGCTCTAGTGGTGCCACAAGGGAAGACTTCCTTTTTTCTTTATTTTTCTCCCTGAGGACAGACTAGCAAAAACTGTTTGAGTTTTTTAACCTCCTTTGATGTGGGGGAGACACTCGTTTAATAAAACTCCCAGGTGCTGCCAGGGAGACAAGTTGTCTGCCATCGCAGTGTCCAAGGGCGTTTGCGGTGTCCTCGGATTCTCCTCTCTTCCCATGGCACTTAGGAGATCAGAAGCCAGAGTTATCCCACAGAGCTTATCCAGGTCTCCAGCTGGTTCCAGGGCACAGGCAAATGTTTTGTAGCCCTTGACTTGCTGGGGACGCTGAGGGGCTTTGCTGAATTACCACTTGTGCTGTTCCTCATCTCGCACACAGGCAGTGCAAGATGCCTGCACTATCCTGACAACAAAACTACCTGGTTGTCCTCATAGCTGTCTGAATAATATGCAGAGGTGCTGATTATTTAATTACTGTTATTATTTAATGAAGCATTACAATGCTCAGCCTGCAGAAGCAGTGCTGCTGGTGGAGCCTGGGAAACAAAATGTGAGGGGATGCTCCTGCCCTTGACGATTGCCTTGGCCCTGCAGGACTGCATGGGACACAATATCCTCAGCTACAGCAAACCTCTTTCATGTCCCTCATTGAACTGGGGACTCTGCTTTTGAGTTTAAAGTCTGTATTTCTGAATTGCAAGAAGATGTCCAAAACTAACCACACTTCTGCATAGGGCTGAATCAGGAAAAAAAAAAAATAGAAGGAGAAAAGATAGGAAAAGGATTTTCAGGTAGTCTGTTGCAATACCTCCACACAAAGCAGAGCCTATACCACTAGCAGGCAGCAGCAGGTTTAAATGAGCTCTGCAGACTTGGCTAGACAAGATGATGGTCATCCTGGATACAGGGGAAATACTGCTGTGCCATGAGAAATGGGGTGTCTGTGAGACCATGTCTGTTGGGCAGCAAAGGGAAGCACCAGCTGAGAATCCATCACAAGCCCCGTTTGGGGAGCTGCAGGGGAGGTCTGGGCAGGCTGGAGCCCTGCAGAGTTTGGTCTCCAAAGCACACGCAAAGTGCAGGTTGCAGTTCTGTTCCTTGCATTTTCAAGCCATGGGATCAGCCTTGCTGTAAGTGCTCAGTGACAGATACTTTACTGTGTCCCTTGGGAACTGGTTTGCTGCTTTAGAGTTTTAATTAAAAGTGTGCTTTTTAATTTCTTTGTACTGCACTGACTCCCCTGGAAGTGTGCCATTATCTGGCAGAATGGGACACACCTGATGCTGTCTGTTACCACTTCAGTGTGTTCCCTAAAGAAAGCTGGAGCACCCAGGCCCTCCTTGTGCTTCCACTGCTCTGTTACCAGCACATGCTCCTGTGAGTCAGTAACTGATACTCAGCCATTCCAGTCTCATGCTCCTGCCTTGTCTCTTTGGGTCCCATCATTTCTCCCACTCCCACAAGTTATTAAAATCTTCAGTGTTGAAAGACACAGAAAGTGTCTTTAATAGTAGACTACAGACATAAGGAGTAGAATGACTTGGTGCTTTTGGGCAAGCCCACAGGGTGTTTTTCTTCACAGAGATGGAAGAGAGAATTAAGAGGGGCAAATAAGCCCCATAGACCTCGATTGGCAGAGCTTGGCTGGTCTCCAGCCATATCAGTCGAAAACTTTGCTGGAGATTAAAAGGAGAGCGGTGCTAAGTAATGTGTGGAGGCCGAACAATGCAGTTAACCTACGAGTGAGGAAAGGGCCTTTGCCAAGAGATTTTTATCTCCAATGAATGAGCTGGAGAGTGAAGGGCTCCTGACTTTTATGAAAGACAGGAAACTCCAGCTACTCTTTTATGAGTCAAAAGACTTGACCACTGTGAGGCAACAGCTGTGTCGTTAGCTTAGCTCCACGGTCCCAATGTGTCAAGGTGATAGGCGCTGTGGGAAATGCTCCCAGCTTGATCCTTGGAGCTGCTGCTCCCTGAGGTCCCCAAGGAGCTCGTGCAGGGACACCTCTGCCTCGTCTGCACAGTGTCTCAGCAGCGTTCGGAGCCAGGCAGTGCCAGATGCAGCTGGAGAAAACGGGTGTGTGCACAAGGAGCGCTGCTGCTCAGTGGTGACAGAGCTACAGCTTAGTCACATCAGTCCCAGCCTGTGAGCCCTCTTTGGCCTCCTAAGGCTGCTGAGTTACTCATTTGGTGGCAGAAGTAACTGTTTGCTCTTATGCATATTTTCTGATCTCTTTCAGAGAGGAATGGGAATGTCTCCACTATTTAATTATATTTCTGCCAGGCTAAGCCATGTTAATCTTTCCTAAAGCAGGCTATTTTGCTGGCGATGCCCTCTTTGGTGTCTGTCCAGATGAATCCAGCTCTTGTGAACACAGCTGATGAGCAGACTTCACTTGCTGTGCCAGGCTCATGTATGAAACCATTAAATGTGATGTTTAAGGCAGATGCTTGAGAGCCTGTGCTGGTAATTCCTCTGCAGCTTCATCCATCCTCTCTCACCACAGTTTATCCCTTGCCTGCCCTGTAGCCAGCTCCTGCCTACTCTGCAATGTGGCTCCACGGAGGTGTCTTTGGTTTGCTAATCTCTTTGATGCCTTGTTAGCTGCTTTTCTGCTGTCCAAAGAGGGGAGCTGTGAAAGGCTTCCTTTCTCTTTCAAGGAAAGAGAACAAAGTCTGACAAAAATCTCTTTGTAAAGTCCATATTCAATGTTACTGTAGTTTTCATTACCCTCAGCTCTTTCAAAACTTGTTTTAAGAGTTGCATTTTACTGTAGTTGGACTGCTGGGACTTTAGTTTTCCTTATCACTTTTCTTCTGCCTTTCTTGAGTATAGATTTTATGTTGCTTTTCCCTAGTCATATGGTGTTGTCCCAGACTCAACAACTTGCTTAAATATTGCCATTTTTGTCACTTTATGTGTTAGTCCACTTGTGCTAAGTGAAACTCTGTGGGCTTCAGGTCTCCAGGACTTCCTCCTTTCACACGAGATGCAAGTCCTGGGGCAGCTTAGGAGGCTTCTTTGAAGGTTGCCTTCTGCCTTTTTGTTCTTGAGCTCCTCTGCCTGGATGACTTCTCATTTTGTATAGCTTATCTCTTGTATAGTTTGTTTTTTAGAATTGGGAATTTGAAATAAGACTTATGTTTATTATTTGAAAAACTTATGTGAGCACAAAAAAAAAAATTCTATAGGCAGTCCCCTATCATGTCTTACTTCCTTACCAAAATCAAGTCCAGAGGCGCTCTTCATATTCATTCTGCAATTTCTTCACTGGAAGCAAAAAAGTGTATCTTGTACCTGAGAAATTCAAAATCTACAAGAAAGTGCCTTTTGTGCTCCAGTGTCCGGAATATCAACTTGTTCATAACTATTGTCTCCCAACAGTGCATCTCCCTGTGTGCTCTTCCAGCTCCCGGTCAGTGCCCAGGTCTGCCCCAAGGCCACGAGTCTCCCCTGGGCAGACAGTCTCCCAGAGCAGCTCTGTCCCCTCGAGCTGAGCTCAGCCCCGCGTTTGCCGCACGCAGCCGCGTAGTCTCGGGGCAGCCGCGTCTGCGCGTGTAGCGCTGCTCCTCGCCCTCCGGCCACTTCTCACGGGCTCTGCCAGTGACACTCTCGGGATAAACTGCAACAGCTTTTGCCATGTGCCCTTTCCAAGAGTTAAATATATCTCAGCACTGCAATTTCCTGCCTTTGCAGCTGTGTGTTTCCTTTCTGCTGCCTTCGTCCCTGTCCTCCTCTTTGTCTCTACTTCTTGAGGCAGATCAGTCCCTGCTCTCTCCTGGTCGCTGCCCTTGGCTGATGACTGCTTGGCAGCTACGGCCTCTTGCCTTCACTGGCACTGCCCTTTCATCCAAGGCTTTGCAGTTGGTGGCTCGTGAGCCGAGACAGAAGCTGAAACAGGAAAAGGCTCATCCATGCGGATCAGGTGATGGAACGCTCCTGCAAAGTCTTGCCTTGGGATCAAAGCTTTTGGGGATCTCTGCAGCTTCCCCCCAAGGATGAACAGCTCCTTTCAGTAGTAGAAGGGGTTGAGAAGCTCCCCCTGCAGCCGAGAGCACAGGGGCTATGGAGACAGTGCAATGCATGTGCTGGAGAATCTTTTGGAGGCACTGGCAAGGGCATCCAGGCTTATTTTTAGCTTCCTACCTATTAACTTAGCCCATAAGCTCTCATGTAGCCTCAGACTTTGAGAGCCCAAACCTCTTCCTGTTGCAGGTTAGATATTCACACTCTGCTTAATTATATGATTGAGATGTTTTTGGTGACTTAAAAGTCTTCTCATTAAGCTGTTGGCATAATGGGCGAATACAGAAAGCCAGAGTCGGGGGAAGGAAGAATTCAGCTGAAGCCTTTGAAGCAGCTTCTGATTTACACGTGAATACAGCTGCCCTGCCAGGGGAATTGTGTCCGGCCACCCCCATAGAGCACCAGGCAGGAGCCAGTCTCACTGTAGGAGCCCTGGCCCGGTTTGTATTGGGATTATTTCTTCTATTGTGCTTTCATGACTCTGCTTTCTGCCCACTTACATAGGATCTCATCCAGAAGTGATGCCCCTGACCTCAGGAACATCGGAACCGTGTGCTCTGCAGTGCTGTGCAGCTGTCCCCAGGGCCAGGTTCGTCCATGCTGACGCAGAAGCAGGTGCTGAACACGCGGCAGGGAGGCCAGCGGTGCTGCTGGGACCATCCTGCAGCGCGGGATGCGGCAGCATCCTCATATGCCCATCCCTGCTCAGGCATCTGGCTGCTCTCGTTGGCTCTTTCCGGCCTTGCCAGCAGCTCTGTCCTTCCCAAAGGTGTCAGATCAGGGAAGCTGCAGGTTTCTACCTCACTTGGAGGAGACACCTGAGCATAACGTATAAGCTACAAAGTGCTTAGCAGCCTCTGAGCTTCTACTTACTGTTCCTTCTGGGGTAGCCAGCGTCATGTGCCTAGTCTGACTAATGCTGTTTAAAATGCAGGAGATGAAAGGTGAATGTGTGGTTTTGGGTTTAGCAATGCAGTGACAGCATGTCTCATTGCTATTCGCACACAGCTAGGCAGGGAACATTTTACACTTCTTCTCCCTAAAGCTGCGACTCAGCCTTGAACGTAACAACTGCAGCTCAGTGACTGCATCTGCACCCCCTTCACGCATGTCTCAACTCTTTCAGCACACCTATGTGGGGTAGCCCTGTGACCTATCTTCATGCTGCTTGGTGATATATTAGCAAGGCAACAGTTATTAATATTCATTTTTGGTTTGGATTTTAAAGGCCTGGATGTTGCATGTTTTATGTCATGGACCTCCATAATCTAGGAGGTGCAGTGGCGATTTCTCAGTTTGCACTGTTATGTACCCACATGAAAGGGGGCAGACGCTGAAAGTGCTTTGAAGATTATTAAAAACAAACAAAAATTGACAATGTTACCTGCCCTCATAGATGGGTGATCCATCCTGGAAGGTGGCTCTGCAGCTTCAGTTTTTGGTTAAAGAAATTCGAGCATAATTGCAGCTGTGGGATTTAATTTGTGTTTTTGAGTCCTAAATGACCTGAGCAAGCCCCCATCCAGGCTGCCGGGGGGCTGCAGGATGCTGGGCTCAGTGTTTGAAACGCGCTGTGTCCCTCGACAGCGCTTGCAGGCTGCATTGGGAACCTGCAAACTCGCTTGCTATTTCCTTCCTCATCTCTCATTTGCTCTCCGCTGCTTCAAAATTCTTTTCACTTGCCTGAAAAAAATATTTTTGGTGCTGCTCGCTTTGAAACGGACCACATTTTCATTTGTCATTTCTTGCTGTGGTCGTGGGAAGAGGAGTGGGGGGATAATAACAGGCCTTATTTCTACAGCTGGGCACCCTGCGCTGGCACCACGCTGTGGGACGGCTCATGCCTGTCTCGCTGGAGCTAGTTAAACTAACCCTGTGTCCCCAATTTACATTTAATCTGCTGTCCAGATCTTGCGCTTCGGAGATGTTTCAGTGAGCGTGCCGCCTTCTCTCACCTATTTTGGGCTCTCGGGTGTGCTTTGACGCCGCTTCTGTGTAGCACAGACTTCCAAGCTTCAGCTTACGTGAAATCCCCCAGACAGCAGCTTATGTCACTGTCATCCATCAGAGACAGCCACAAAGAAATCTGCAGCTCAGTGGAGCTGCTCTTGCTCCATCCCTTTGCGAAGGAGGAGAATAAGCTGAGTGAGGCAGCAGGCACGCGGCAGAGCTGTGTATGCAGCGGTATGGCATTTAACACAAGGAAATAATGTAAAGCACGGGCTTATTACTATCCTCACTCCTAAATACTTGTTCTAAAAAGCAATTACTTGCTGCTGCATTAGAATAAAAAAATAAATTGAGCATCACTACAGCCATTTCCTTCTCATAGCTATAGGAAATGATTTATTCAAGAGCTGGGGTAGGACTGTCCAGTTGAGCTCCCCTGAGGCATCCATCAGGGTATCGGCTGCAGCACCTGCCTCCTCCTCCAGCTCCTCCCACGGAGCGTGGGCTCATCCTGCTCTTCCTGCTTCCTTGGGCAGAGCCAAAGGAGGCTTTAGGGAAGGCAGTGGGAGTGATTGCAGCTCTTCCTCCCATCCTGTCGAGTATCAGGGCTGTTACCTGAAGGCTGTTTCAGCAGCTCGGGGTGCTGTGCCCAGCCCGTGTTGCTCATCTCAGCCAGGCCATGCGTGCGGCTCTGCCATCTGCCACCCTCACGGAGGAGGAGCTGGTGTTAAGGCCCATTCCATTAACCAGGTAGCTCTTACCTGCCTCTCGGTGGCTCTTGGCCCTCCTCAGAGCTACGTACTATTTGTTTGATAAGCAATCTCGTACCATGCTGTTAAACAGCCCAAGCATTTCATGCTCCCAGAGCTGGATGCAAAGGCATTTCGCTCTTAAATAACTGCTGTTCTCTGTTGCAAATTAGTAAGTTGGAGCTGGGTTTGCAGTCAACAGCACTTAAGTTACCACAGAGGATGCAGAGGATGCAGAGGAAACCTTCAGCCCACGCGGTAGTCCCTGCTGAGCTGTTTCACACACAGAGCGCAGTGCGGGGCCATCGCCTGTGCATGGGGACGCAGGGGCCCTGCCCACCTGCGCACNCTTCAGCCCACGCGGTAGTCCCTGCTGAGCTGTTTCACACACAGAGCGCAGTGCGGGGCCATCGCCGCCAGCACCCTGCGCATGGGGACGCAGAGGCCCTGCCCGCCTGCGCACGGAGCTGCTGCTGCCTCCCCTGGTCGGCTCCTGGGATTGGGGCTGTTCCCGGGGCTGGTAGAGGTGCCCATGGCCCCCAGCTGCCCATGGAGGCCATGGAGCTGTGGGAATGTGCATTGCCTTCAGCCTGCCTCCCCTGGTCGGCTCCTGGGATCGGGGGTGTTCCCGGGGCCGGTGGAGGTGTCCATGGCCCCCAGCTACCCGTGGAGGCCATGGAGCTGTAGGAATGTGCGTTGCCTTCCCCTTCAGCTGGGCACTCCTCTCCCATTTCCCTATCATGGAAGGAGCATCTGGAAACATCCTGTGGAGCTGAGGCTCTGTCCAGCTGCCCACCAGGGTCTACCTTAGACTTGCTAAATGTTTCCAAGTTTCCTCTTCAGGAGACTTGCCCTCTGTGGTCCGGCTTGGCCTGTGGCCTCCATGGGCCTTGCTGCCACAGCCCCTCTTGGCCTCTCCGGGATCACGGAGGCCCTAGTCCCACATAACCCACCTCCTGGCACTGGCTGCTCTGGGATTTGGCAGTATCCAGAGCAGGGTGTCCTTGGCTAGGGGCAGGGACCCAGCTGCTCAGGCAGCTGCCTGGGGAGATGGTTGCAATATTAGTGAGCTATAATGATATAACCATCAGTTATGCTGGAGCTCTTACAGAGACATCTTTATTACTCTAAATCTAATCTGAATTAATTAATTAAATCGCTGATGAGGGGGCAAGATTAACATCACCTGAAAGCCACGTCGTGTGAAAGCTACACAGGGCTGGCAGGGCTGCGCTCTCTGGGGACGTTCCCAGCGGCAGGGATCTGCTCTCCCCAGGATTTGGCTGAGCTTGGAAAGCTGCCCTGCTGCAGGCAGGCACCGCTGCGGCCCAGCAGGTAGCGTGGGCGCTACCCCTCAGTGTCCGACCTTGCGGAGTGGCTTTTGGGAGGAAACTTCCAGCCTCTGAACATTTTGTGCGACTTCCATCCTCTGCCACCTTCCTGCCTTTCCCCATCAGTATATATGTTCTGACAGTTCAGACACTAGTGTTTTATTTCTGTCACTCCATCTTTTTCTCACGTATTGTTGGATTAAGATGGCTGCCTCTTTCTCCTTTCCTTCACCAAGTCAGTTATAATGGCTAAGGCAGCCCTGATGGAAGGGTATTGCCTGTCACACTTTGGGGCAAAACCCTAATCCAAAAAAGCAGGGCAGCTCTACCGCTCTTCTTGAGTGTCTCCCAAGCAGATCTCAGGCTTGTCCAAAGCTGCATGTCCTGGAACAATTTCCTCTCTACATATGGATCTCAGATATTTGCATCCTACTGCACAGGCTTTCTCAGAACCTTAGAGGATTTCAGGCAAAACAATCCCATTTTTGGTGGAAACTTAGTTGGGACAAGAACCCCAGGTAACACAGTATGGTGCAGCAGAAATTTTAGGCTACCTCTGCAACAGATCAGTTTTTGAGAGCATGGCCAAGACCGGCTCAGGCCCTTCTGCAGACACCCAGCACCCTGCAGTCCCCAACCCAAGCAAGGTGCAAGCGTGACCTCAGTGACAGTGCTCGAGGATCCATCCAGACCAGGCTCCCTGGGTGCAGTTCTCCTGGCCTCTGTGGAGCAGATACCTTGTTCTGGGTCTGAGCTTGGCTGTCTGAATTCTAAACACCATCAGTGCTCACATGAGATTGCTTCCAGCTGCTTTTACAACCCCCAGATCCAGCCTGGGTCCCCCATGATGTCCCTCTTCTGCCAGACTGTTGCCTCCCATAGAGCTCTTCAAAGACGAGCTTCAACAAAAACAAATTATTTGGGAACATATTTGCCTTTCACCCCCTTAAATTTCACTGTGCTCCCAAGAGTTTCTGGTAAATAGATCCCGTGCTTTGGAAGCACTGGGTAGCTCTGCGGTGCTAACAGGATCCAGCCCTTATGAGGCTCCACTGCTCCATCCCTTGTTCCTGAGCTTGCAACACTAAAGTAGCTCAGTGTGTGATTAAAAAGCCCCATTTCTCCTTCTCCTTGCTGCTTGCAGTGATATTTGGTTCCCAGAAACCTGCCCACCTGCCTGCAGGAGCCTACACTGTCCTGAAGCCCCGTTCCCTGCACGAAGCTCGGAGTCATCCGAAAATCTGTTAAGTTTCCGTGTCTAGTTTCCATGAAGTTGCTTAAACGTCAGACAATTACCCATAACTGTTTGCATATGTATTTTTCCCTATTCTGTTTTTAGTTTTGCAGAGGAGCACAGTGGCTCCCTTAGTCTTTAGGAGAACTGCCTTGGAGGGAGGCAGAGCACTCACGGCAGCAGCCCGGGTGCGGGGGCTGAAGGCAGGGAGGCATCCACAGCAGAGCCCTGTGCACAAACCAGGTCCAGCTCCGGTGCCCTTATCCCGCTGCCGGGAGAGCCCTGGTGGGGCCTCTGGACCTGCTGCTGGCTCACGGGCAGCCCTTGCTCTTCTGTGGGGCCAGGACCCCGCAGATGGAGGTAGTTTTGCTCCTCTGGGAAGGGAAGGGATGGAAAAGAGCCACCACCACGAAGGAGTTTTGCTGGACCCAGAGCACCGGGAAACTTGGACTATTGCTTTCTGTGGATGAAAACAGGGGGTCAACAGCTTTGCTGCCTCCTTTCTAAAGGGCCAGCTCCGAATATGTGCCCTGTCCCAAACAGAGCACGGCAGCCCCGAACGGCACAGTGAGCCCGCCAGAAGCAGAGCTGTTCTTGCAGCTGCAGCCCCAGTGCAGTGGCGTTTGAGTCAGGCAGGAACTTCCCTTAGCTGGCCTGGGGGAAGCCGTTCTGCTGGGGAGGGTGGTAGGTGACCATTATAAATGCCCCAAGGCTCATGACTGCGCTGCAGCCTGGTGTAGACAGAAAAGCTACAGAGGCTGCTCCTTTGCAGTCCACATTTTCAACAGCTGGAAGAAATGATGAGAGACTGTAAAAGAATTTATGATATAATTGAGTGTAGTAAAATTACCAGAAATATTTTTTAGGGCAAACATTGCTCAGTGGAATCTGGGACTTTCCTAGTGTCCATTTCTCAGCAGGCAGGTGTAAATCAGAGTTTTGAATTGCATCTGCAAAACAAAAGCCCATGTCCTCCTTGCAGTCTATACAATTGCTAAATGGTTGAGGTGTCAGGCTAATGATTTCATCCTGGCTGTGCCGCTTGTGGGGCCATTTCCTTGGCTTCAGCAGTGCTCCTGTTGCAGGGACTGGAGCCTGGGGGGTGGCAGTCTGCTTGTTGCTGTGGGTACCAGCTGTGCAATGGAGCTAGTCCATATGTGGGCTGTTAAAATCTGCACGGTATTGGGAGGAGTTTTATATATTCTCCACACTTTTCAAAAGTACTTTCCACCCAAATTGTTTACAGAAATAACTCGCCACAAAAACATAAAAAGCAGCGTTTGAATCGTGTGGAAAAGTTAATTTCAACTTACTGGGGCTAGACCACATGGTTTACTCACTCACCCTTGCAGCAGGTTGGACTCCTGAAAGGCCCTGTATCAGGAAGGGGTGAAAGCCGGACGCATCCTCCTGGCCCCCTCGCGGGTGCAGCCGGCCCAGGTGGGCGCCTGCAACACAGGGCGGCCCCACGGCAGCAGTGGTACTGGAGGCCCCGCAATAATTGCAGCCCCACAAGGGAAGTCTGCGAAAGGACCCAAGCAAGTGAGAGCTGATCGGTTTGCTCAACTCTCACACAGCTTTCCCTTAATGCTTGCAATTCTGTGGCTATGTGTAAGGAGCAGAGCCAATTGCTATCTAGCATCAAGTTCCAACCACAGATAGATTTCAGCATTCTTCAGTTGCTAATTAATTGAAGGTGTGAGCTGGTTCATTCTGAGATAAATACGAGCATGTGGCTCACCCTGCAAGGGCTATCTAGAAAATTATCATTGTAGTTGCATTAGGCCAAAGCAGAAGAAAGCCCAAAGATGCATCAGAAATTTGCTGGAGCTATGCCAAAGCCATACCCAGCATAAATAGTCCTAACAAACAATAATTAACACAGAGAGTAAGTTTCATCATGTTATATTGTTAAAGAGATTAGAAGCAGAGTTAGTTAATCCCATCTGAATTGTAATGTAATGCCATAAATGGAGCTATAGTTTTCTTTCCTTGGACTGATGCTTTTGTTTTAAATAACAGAACATCTTCAGAGTCTAAATTAACTGTTAGCTGGATGCTCCTTCCAGCAAATGATAGAATTATAATGAAATGAGATTTTAATTAATATCAGGGCAAACCCTCCATGAGCCTGTGAAATGGGAGGCATGCTCTACATTTGCACTAGGCCAGGGAGCTGTGTGTGTACCAAGCTACTTCTGTGAGCGAAGGAAACAGAAGCCCCTTTTTCTTCTGAATTTTCTTTCTAAATATATGGTGCAGACTTTGAAAACCTGAGGGGAGAGATCCCAGATCTTTCCCGATTTGCCTCAGCAGGGTATGTGCTCTTCACCAGCAGATCTCTGCTCAGCTGAATGCAATTTCACAAGTTCTCTGCTCTTGCTCACCTGGATGCCGGAGGACTCATCCTGCACCTTCAGATGCCATCAACCTCTCCCTCCTACAATGTAAATTAGCCTCAAAATCCCAAACAAGATAAATCTTTTATTGAATTCTTTGGCTGCATTCCTCTTTGGTCACACTCTTTTCTGTTGCATGGCCCCTAAACATGTTTACCTTTATCCTCCCCAAGTTTCTACCCAAACAAGTAGGCAAAATACCCATTAAAGGAAAAGTGTGCGGGTAATTCGATTACCTGCTCAGCACCAGAGGTGGCCCTAAGGGACGACTGAGAATGCAGCTCCCTTTGCTTCTTCGCTTAACCAATTTCTTTGTGGAAAACTTCTGTGATGTGCAGTGAGCAGCAAGTGGGGTGTTGATGTCGCAGAAGGAAGGACTTTTGGTGAATGCCGGATGAGCAGCCTGCTATCTGTGCTCCCACTAAGGGTTTGCGGATACATATTTCTTCAGTTATCCCATGAGCTTAAAAGGTAGGTGGTTATACAGCAGTGTTTGCACATTTGGGATTTTAGGCAAACTGTCTGTTTTCTCAGGAGAGACTGGGGTTACTAGAAGAGGTCCATGTGCCTGGTGTGTGCCCACAGTGTCTGGGAATACTCAATGTTCGGTGAGAACCAGAGCATCTGGGTATCTTGCTTATTGTAAGTGTGATTCTTTGCTCTTTAAAAAGATGGTACTTTTTGACAATATGACCTTGTTAGGCATTTCCAGAAGAAGTGTTCTCAAACTCTATCTTGGTGCTGCATGTATCTGTAGCTCCAGGGTACAAAGAGTAATTGTTCCGCAGGCCTCAGCCTGGGCACAGTCCCCTGCCCTCTGCTCCAGGCACCTCTGCGTGGTCGCAGAGCCGCGGGGCTGGGTGCCCACACGACCACCCGCCCAGCTGCAGCCCGCGGGGACTCGTGCTGAGCAGGGAGCTCCTCCGCGGAACAGCCGCCTGAACAGGAGCGGGGAGCAAACGCGGCCAGGACGGCCCCCTGTCATGGGAAGCTGCAGACTGAAGGAGGAAAAAGCACTGAGTCTTCTCCCATAAAGTGGCCATGAGAAGCTGCTGCTTGTTGCAGTCTGGATCTGAATGCCTCAGTGAGGCTTAACTGGCTTTTTCTTGTGTCTTATCTGAGTTAGATGACCTTGCTACTATTTATTTATTCATGATTTTGTTATATGTTTATATGATATGGAGAGTTAAATTGGAATATATCTGTTCATGTAAAAGGTTCTAAAATTAACTTTCTAAACACCCATGTAAATATTCATTTGATTAAAATATTCATTTGACCAAAGCAACGGCTGCTGTCCTCCCAGGAGAGCAGTGCGGAAGAGCACCTCATTCATTCTCTGAAGGTTTATTTCTTAGGTCAGTTGAGTACTCACACAGGTAAGTTAATTCTGTCCATTACACCACACTGCTCAATTTGACTCAGAAAGTTAAAATAGGCAGGTTATATAATGATGTTTATCTTTACATCAGGAAGTCAACTATGAAGCTGTTAAGCTGATATTATATAACACAGTCCTGATTATAGAAAGTGTGGAGGAAGATGATCTAGGTTGATGCGTGTCATATTAGTGGTAATTGTTAAAAAGTTAAACTAATATTGTTTCATATGCTTTCAGTTTTGATATTCTACAGCCTTCCTGAAGGCATTTGCAGTCAGGAACTGAACTTAATTTGTTAATAGAAATTCCAGTTACACTAGTCATTAGGTAAATATAAACACATGTAAATATATTTTTTTAAGGGACGAGAAATCATATATTCGACATTCCTTTTTATTCTCTAGTTCTTGAGGTTGCTGGAATAATAGAGCTGACTCTTTTGAAGGACTGTGAACGGTTCCAACCTGAATAGATATATTTTAATACAAAGGAAAAAGAAAGATCAAATTAGCTTATACTCTTGCAATTCAATTCTTATTTGACAAAAGTTCAAATAACCTCAGAGCACACAAACTGCACAGCTTGACAGGACCTTAGCTACAGCAAAAACAAATAAACAAACAAAATTTCTTTTAATGTTCCTGTAAACAGGAGTATGTTCATCTACTGGTCAAACACAGCTGGAAGAATAAAGGAGTCACTGGATTCTTGTATTCTAGTTTGGTTCCAACTAATCTGAGAGAAATTTTGGTTCTGAGGACAAACAAGAGAGGGGTCAAAAACCCCATAAACTCTCAAGGAAGTTCACAAATTAAAAATACAAACCTTGTATCACTGGGGAAACTCTTCTCTGTATAAGAAAGATTAAAGTTAAGGAATCAGAGATGTGTGAGATGATCCTATATGAGTGCTATCAAGTAGGATTATTAAAATCACAGTTTAGCTTACTTAAAACTTTGATTTTTTAACAACTGGAGTAATCTAGGTCACTGAAGGGCACTGAGAACACAGTGTATTGACTTCCTTATGTGACAAACAGCACCTCCTTTTCTCACAAGGACAAAGACCATGGAAAGGAATGAGCTGGTTATTTTGACCGATCAGTAATTCTATATGATAGGCACAGGACTCAATGGGTGGTAATCAGCCCGTATAATGCAGAGAATAGCTTTAGGCCGGGGAGAATTGCCTATACCTAGTAGCTTTAGAAAGAAAAAGACACAATACCAGGCTATACTTCACTTAAGCAGAACTTTTCTATAAGAAGTTGTCTGCATCTCTGTTTAATCCCCACAATTAGCACTGATAAAGAAAAGACTCTGCCAGTGCCCGGCTCCTGCGGGGTGAGGCTGTGGCACCAACCCAATCTTGTCAGACATCAGAGAATCCAGATGAGGTGAGGCGGGAGAAACAAGCTCGCTTCTGTCAGGCGGCGTTCCTTATTAGCCAGGGGAAATCAGGCTTCATTAGTTTCATTGGTTCCTTGGTTAGCTGTGAAACACTGCACTGAGCTGCACAGGGAGTGCAACCATCACTCGAGTGATGGTTGCCTGCAGCTGTCAGAGATTCACTTATGGGGAACAATTCCCAGTTCTGTATGAAAAAAAAAAAGTGGAATCATCTTTGCTGTGTGCTTATATGGTGACTGTCTGTAGGCTCTAGGCATTAGGAGATGACAAATGTAGCACACACAAAGCATCAATGTCCTTGTTCTCAAGTATTTTCACTAGTACCTGCACTATCATGGTTCTTCCACGGGCAGTTGTTTTGCTGCAGTTGTTTTAGCAGTAGGTCAAGTCATATACCCATGTGCAACTTGAAGTGAATGATTGTACCATTATTTGCTGACTTAAGTCTAATGCCCATCCTCCTTAAGTGGATATTGTTGGGGTTGTGCTACTAATGTGTTTTCTGGGTCATTTTGATTACAGCAAACTTTTGCAAAGTGGCGACGTCCTTGTTGCCTTTCTTCCAGGTCCAGGTGACCATCACAGCACTGATTGCGAGCGTGTGGATCTAGCTGATGTTTCTTGAAGTCGCCTACTTTAAGATGTCCTATCCAGTTACCACTTGTGCTGCCAGTAGCAAATCAGATTTACTTATATTCTGAACCAGAGCGGTCTCCATGACCATCAATATATTCCAGGAAAACTGCAGTGAAGTCCCCTGCTCCGTGTCAAGTTGCCTTGCCTTGCCTAAGGTGTAAGAAGCTGGGAAGCGCAGCGAGCTGTCCACTGTGCAGGTGACACTTCCAGAGCACAAAGGGACATTTCCAAAGCTGCTTCTGGCAGGGAGTTTGCCTGAGGAGCTGCTGCACAGGCAGCTGCACATCCCCGGCTGGGGTCACTGCCCTGATCGCTTCCTGAGCAGGCAGCTCCTGACAAGCTCGGACAGTTTCTCCGTACGAGAGAACATTGTTTAATTATGGGTTTGTGAGCAGGCCCCACCGGCCTCCCGCACACAGCCTGCTTTTCGCTCGCGCATGGATGGAGTGGGATCGGTTTAGGGTCGTTTCTGCACATCTGGACAACACTCTTGTGCTGTGGCTGCCTCCCGGCTGCCCAAGCTGCGCGCTCTGCACAGCGTATGTCCCTAAGCGCAATCTCCTTGAAGGAGCGGGGCGAGACGTGCCCTGTAGCAGCACTCCTGCCCTTGCCAAAGGCTAGTGGCAGGCAGAAGGTTTCAATGGTCTGTCGGCCCCTCGGCCGCTGATGAGGGCAGAAAGGCCGTGTCAGGACCGGGGTGCTGCTGGCTCAGCTCTGCTGCCGTCCTTACCCCCGGGCCCTGCTGGACCTGAGCCAGCACACGCTGAGCTCAGCGTAATGCCCACTTGTAAGCTGACCACATCAGTCGCAAATTAAGTATAAGCTTTTCAGTACGCTGCCTACAATTGTTTGATGTAAACGATATTGCTTAAACCATACACGATGCTCTCATTTCTACCTAGTTTTCTCCCCTTTACAAAGGAACTATTTCCTGAAAGCTGGAGCCTGAAAAATAACGTGTGAGGGAGGACAGTTTTATAACACAGACTCTTACTGCAGTGTGCAAACATAAATGTAGTTGTTTGTTCATGGGATATTTTCTATACGCACTGGATTCTCAAAACCACTTTATATTCTGAAATTTAGTACTGTGCAGTCTGGTTCCACCACTTTCAGTCGACAACAGTAGTTCAAGAACTGAAACAGAAATGCTGGGAACCAAGAGTGCTCTCGGAGGTGCAATAAGGTTCACCTAATTGCTTCCTGGCTTGCTGATCCGTCATCCTGACCCTCTCTTTGATGTTTTCTGTCTTTTTTTTTTTAACTTTGCTTTGCTTTCCCTGGAGCATTACTAACAAGTGATAAATACTGTCTCAGAGTGTTATCATTTTGCCCTTCCCAGCACAATGAGCATATATATTGGGATTATCTTTTATTAAAAAAAAAAAAACTCTTGGAAACATCAAATCCTATTTATAAAAAATAGTTTCTTTCTTATGGGGATTCCTTGGCTTGCATTTTCTCTCTGTAATAATAGATTTTTTTGTCACTCAGTGAACCACTCTAACTGCTGCAGATGTCTTATTTCTGCTAGCTAAATTTAGGCTGTTCTTCCTCTCCCTCTGTATACATTACCCTGACATCAAGAGGACTACAGCCCCTTTAAAGTACATTTATTGCTGCTGTAAACAGTGAAAACTGATGAGGCCAAACGATGGAGGCGCCTGCCAGTGCTGCCTCTTGGCACGTCTTCCTTTAGAGATATGTAGGAACTGATACCGCTTAGTGTCAAAACTCTCCAAGAATAAAGATACGACAAGAGTAAAATGGGAGATGTGTGTCAGTCTGTGTTAAATGTGTTTTCTTCAGTAAGGTATGTGAATGATTTCACAGCGTGTAGTTGTGGGGGAGAGGGAAACTCCAAGTGCCAATTTAACTCCAAAACACGGTAAGGTTGGAGAGGGAGAGGCCTTTTCCAGATCCCAGTTACATTTCCTGCAGCCCAAGTTTCCCCTATTTTAACATTAGGACCAGCAGCCAAATCTGGCCCTAACTTTCAGACTGTTCACTTCAAACTGGCACGAGTTTTCCAGAAGCCGCTTTTAAACTCCCTGGTTTGAGCTCTTGTGTGTTTCCAGCTGCGCATGAATCAAAGGAAGTGTAAACTGAGCTGGCTTGGAAAGCATCGGCAGGAATGGCTTTGAACTTTTAACTTCTTTTAGCACTTTTTAACTCTTTTCTTCCCAAGTGTCTCTCATAGCCCCTATACGTGCGCCCCTGCGTTGAGGTTTGGAGTTTTTCAGAGAGATGCTGGTGGAGCTGCCAGCCGCATGAGGAAGAAGCAGCCCCACAAGAGGCGTTTCAGGGCGCTCCCGTTCCGCGGAGATTGGGGAAACTGCGCAACAGGTAGGGTAGGGCCGGGCCGGGCCGAGCCGAGCCGGGCCGGGGCAGGCAGCAGCCGCGCGGCCGTTACCCGCCTCCCCCCTCCGCTAACGGCCGCCGGGCGGGGAGGGGGCGCGCGGC
>VWPW01003900.1:1025189-1058758 GCA_013389825.1 Crypturellus undulatus | reverse complement strand
CGAGCCCCGCGGAGCCGCTCACTGGGCGAGAGGGCGGGCAGGGAGGCAGCGGGGCCGGTGCCGCCCGGCCGGCAGGGGGAGCCGCGCCCGGCGGGGCGGCCGGGGCTGGCCATGCCCGTCAGGAAGCAAGGTGAGGCGGCGCGGCGTGGCGGGAGGGCGGCGGTGCCGGGTCCATGGCGTGACCGTGTGTCCACTCTGTGCCCGCAGACACGCAGCGCGCCCTGCGCCTCCTCGAGGAGTACCGCGCCCGGCTGCGCCGCGCCGAGGACCGCCCGCTGCGGAGCTCCATCGAGCGCGTCATCGGCATCTTCCAGAGCAACCTCTTCCAGGCGCTCATAGGTAACGGCTGCTCGCGGCGGGAGCCGGCGCACGTGCCGCTGCGAGCGCGGCGCTTTAAATAACCTGCCCCGCGCGCCCGGCCGCCGCAAGCGGCTTAGAGGCGCGCGGTCCGAGCGGGCGGCCCCTCCGGGACTGGCTGCCTAGTGCAGGCGGCAGCGCTTACACATCCCATCGCCTTAGTGCAGTGCTCTGTCCCACCAGCCCGTGTGTAACAGGTGAATGAATGAATGAACCCGCGTGGGCTTGCTGTGAGATAGAAACTGTGAGGATATTCCTCCTCTGAAAACACTGCAAAGTTGATACGTGTGGAGTTAAAATGAATTGAGAGGAAAACTCGGTTCTTTTAGGGGAGGCTGCGGCTTTCTCTTTTGCTGTTGCTTTACTGTGTAGCAGAAAGAGGAAGGCATTGTTTGTTCTTAGCTACTGCTCTGAGCACGTAGTGCTCGCATAAGTACTGTTGAGCTGCTTGTACACAGCTTTGGGTTTCTTGCACATGTCTGCTTGGAAAAAAAGATTGAATATGAACAGAACTTACTGAATCTTGACTTGCTTGTGAAACTTCTGCAGGGGAGTGGCAAGATGCAGTTTCCCATTGATTAGGTGCTATTATCTTTATGTCAACTAAAAATTAATATTTTCCTCTTTAAATTAGCAAAACTTGTAAAGTTCTGTATCTGTATTTTGAAGAAGTCATATGTGGATTACTTCATTGATTAGATACAAGCATTCTCACTACTGTACGCTTACTTTTGTTACTTGTCATTATCCAAACATGCAACAAGGTGTTTATAAGATGAGTATGCATATTACTTCATAGTGCTGTAACTTCCTTGAATCTAAGTTGTGTTGCTAACATGGGAACAGGCAAAACATAAATATACATTGCCATGCTTGGTGTTTTTGGTTTTTTGGGGGAGCATTTCTTCTCATGGAGTTTTTCAGAGGGTAGTCATCTTGTGCTTTTATCAGATAAGTTCTTGATAGTTCTTGAAAGCTAGCTGTGAAAAGAGGTCAGTTCCAGAAATCTCGTACTTCAGAAGCCTTTGGCATTTGTCTTCAGTAGTCAGTAAATGGTAGCTAGCTCCATGGTGAAAAACTAGGCTAGCCTTTGTGGCATATGTTTAATTAGGATTCACTGGTGGATTGACATGCTGAAGTCTTACATCAGAAACTTAAAGTACTTCATTTAGGTTCTTTACTTTCTTCCTGTTAGTGTTGGTTGCCATGTCTCTTATTCTCTTGAAGATCCATGAGGTACCTTGTGTTTTCTCCCCTGCCCTGAGTGAGGGGCTAGTCAGTTACAGGGCATCAGCCATGGATGTTGTAAATTGGGACACACATCATCTTCTAATATCCACAAACAGATCTTTGTTGTCTCATCAGCTCTGCACTTAGTACTGGTAAACTTTGCTTCCTTGTATTTGCTGGCTTTTTTACTCAAAAGCAGAAAGCAGTGGTGGTGTTGGCTAGATGGGCTGTGTGGCCTTTCCTCTTTTTACAAGAAGTTGCATGCTGCGATCATTTGACCCCTCTTTTGTGGCTGATCTGTGTGTGCACAGTAGGCTTATGCCTCTTGAATGTGCTGTATTAACTTTGCATTTACAGATTGAATGATTGTTTATTATGGAGTGTTTCCAAACTGTTACAAATTGTTGCTCTGAGTGATAGTAGCAAAGAAGAGTTGCTTCCCAAGAAGTTTGTGCTCTCAACTTCAGGCTCTCTCCTTTTACCCCCTCCTTTCCATAGAAATACATAACAGGTGTTGCTAGTAGTGACAGAGTGGTCGCTTGTGGCTGTTTTTCTTGGAAACATCTGTTTGTGGTGTGCCTCATGCATTGTGGGGCAAGGAGTGAGGGTGGAGCAGGGAGATTCCCTGAATGAGATGGTATCTGGAGATGGTGCAGTTTACTGTGAATCTTCAGCCTGCTCTTGCCTGCTTTCTTTTCATGGCACCTGGGAGCAGGCTGGGTAAAGCTTTTGGTTGTGCTGCAGTTTAAACATCACTGGAATAAAGATATATTTAAATTCCTTCAGAGTTGGTTCTTAAGTAGAACTTTACAAGGAGTAGAGATATGTCTGTAAACTAAACATCCAAGTCTGTTTTGATAGCAAGTTGCAAGCTCAGCTATGAAGTTACTTCTCATGTAGTTCTTTGAGAAAGCAGGCTATTTCTTGTTTCTGGATTAAAACAAATAGTAAAAGCAAAGCACTCTCATTGTTTCACCCCTCTCTTCCCCCCTTTTCTGCCAAGTTGCTGCAGTATATCCAGGAGTTGCCTGTCAGTGACAGGTGGGAATGCAGGGACATCTGCTTTTTGGTAGTCCAGTGTAATAGTGTCTGGTATTTTAATTAAATGATTACCAGTGGCCTTTGATTAAAATGGATATGTAAAGTAGTAATAGTTTTAAGTCCTGGTGTCTGATGTCTAAGTCCTGATGTCTAAGTCCTGAAGTCTATCTCAGAATTATAATATCTTTTCTAAATTATGTTTTCATGTTTGTAATTAATATAGCTTTTTATTGCTATTCTGATAATTGATGAGATGGGTCAGCTTACTAAGTGACGTGAGTAAAACATGTGTGTAAGGAGAGATGAGATAGGATGTAGTTTTGGTTTGGTAAAGATCTTGATATTTATATTAAGACATTGAGGTAACGCTCCTGCATGCAGTTTACTTATAGTTTAGACACTTGTTTGTCTTGAGAAGGTACGGGTTCTTTAAAATACAGACATATCCTGTATTTCTACTTATTAAAAAAAAAAAAACAAGTTGGAGGGGGAGCGCTTGTGTATTTAAGTCTAATACTTTTATGGAAAAAAGTATGATTTCTTTTTGTAAACAGATTTTTCTTTTAATTAAAGCCTGTCTGTGTTTAATGGAGATTCTGCTACAGTTCAGCAAGTGAAATGTCTCTTAAAATTAAAAATAGCACTGGTTTATAAAAATGAGGCAGTTTACCATTTTCTGAAATACTCCCTTCCTTATAGTAACTAACTCACATTTGCACAGGTGCCAGAAAAAGGGAATTTTAAAATGGTCTCTGCAGACCCAGGCAGTGGAATTGGCTGTGCTGCTTTTCTTGCCTTCTGTTTCCTTGTCCACCTTAAGTGTTTTTCTTCTGTGTGTTTCTGTTTTAACAATATTTTTACGTCTATGAATATGTGAACTTTTTTTTTTGCTTAAAATGGTAAATCTGATGTGGGTGAGGCTGATTTTTTTTTTTTTTTGCAGTCTAATTTATTTTACTTGGAGTTCATTTGCGCAGACCCCAGCATCATAGATGCTGCTTATGACCTGATTATTCTTAGCATTAATATGGAAAATGGAAATGCGGAAAGTTTTGAGGAAAAAATTTGTGATTGCAGTAAAGTACACTGAACCAAAAAAAAAAAAAAAAAAAAAAGAAACAAACCCCAAACCAAAAAGTAACCTCTCCCCACACTATAATAATGTTTTTAACCTTAATTTGGATTAATATGTTAATTGGACAGAGTATAGTAGCAGAATAGTGATAATTTTTGTATATCATAGAAAGAGAAGTGTTGTAAATATCTGTGATGGTAGCTTCAAGTTAAATGCTTGATTTGGATTTATCTGTAGCTTGCCTGAATGCGACTCTTACAGGAACATAATGCTCCCTCCTTCCCTGCCTCTCCCAGCTCTCTGGCCATCTATGCTCTGTCCATCCTGACTTTTGTCAACTGCATTAGGGAGACAACCTTAGGTTTGAGTCTGAAGAGGGCTGGACTGGGTCAGCACTGGAAAGAAGTTAGTGTTACTTGGAGAGATCTACCCATGTTGCTGTCAGATAGCGTGTGGCTCTAGATCTCCAGTGGGTTTCATCTGCCATCCCTGTAGAGATCCTTGCTCTCTTAGCTCCCCATCAATTAGCCAGTATGGAAATATCTTCCATACTTTCCAGCTGAATTGAAATGCAGTGTGATTAAAGCAGAAGCTTTTCTGTGTAACTGAAACCAAAAGTACTTGCCTTGAGAAAACTTCAGTATCAGCCTTTATTTCAGGGGTATAGTTGGTTAATACAGCACATAGCATGGTGTCATAGTTAACTTTTCAAATCAACACAGGCCATCAGGTCATATAAAGGACTTCAGTCATGGGTTTGTGTCTTTGTGCAAGACTGCTCTGTAGTTAACTTGAGAAAGGCTACTTGGGACTGCCTTCCACTTTTGGACTTAAGTTGAAGAATATTTATATTACAAATCCAGAAATTTTTGAAAGTTACTCAAGGATCTGGTTAAAAAATTAATGAATTTAACCCTTGATATATGTGTGTGTGTGTTTTTATTTATTTATTTTTTATGACCTCCCCCCTCCCTATGCCCTCTACAACTTTAATAATAGAATATCTTTTTTTCTTATTTGGGGCTGAAACATCTATGTATGTTCAAGTTCTTACAACTTCAAGTTACTCCTTTGCTTCCAGACAAGTTTCCTAAGGAGATGGTACAACAACACCTAGTACAGCTTCCTTCCTGAGGCTTTTCAGGGAGTCAGTTTCAGCCTGAATTGACATAAGGTTGTGGCCTCAAAGGCAATTAGGTTCTTAACTATTTTCTTTTTTGATTTTTAAATCTACCTAGAGGGGAGAAACCCTCATGGTATTTCAATAACTTGAACAATTACTCTGTTGCTGTTAATATGCTTCTAGTACATTGCTTAGTGTTGAAGAATGTCCCACTTGAGAAAGAACTTGATATCTTCCTCATGAAGGGACCAGTGATGAGGGAAATGATGTCATTGCTCCTCCTCTTTACAGAGCTGTTCATCATTTTATGTCTGTCTGTAATGTAACTTGAAACTTGATAGTGTAGAAAGTTTTGGGGCTCCTTTGTACAGCATACCCCTGCTGTTGTTGTGTTTTGTGTTTGATGTTGCGTTTTGTGTGCTTTATATGTATGTGTGTATGGTAGTACAATGTATTGAATTTTGGGGGGTTATGTGCTGTTTAATAGCCTAAAATAGCACATCGGGTTTAGTAGCTACTGATTTGCAGATAAACAGTATCATGGCAGAAGATTATCCTTGTTGTGGCTGTGCTGTTTGTGTACTCAGCAGTGAATAGCCTCACTGTAGAATTTATCAATTACAGTATTATCCTCTTTACACTGCTACCATTAAAAGGGGCTGCCGCAAGAAAACACTGTCAACAAATCTGCTGTTCATCTGGAAGCTGAAGAGGAACTGAAATTTGGAATAACTGTTTTAGTTTTTAGGTTCCAGGAAAGTTTCCTTCTTGTGTTGTAGCAGCTTTCTTGCTTTTTTCCCTTTACTGTGTTTTTTTTTTTTTTTTTTTTCTCTTAGTTGGTCTGGCTATTTTCTCTCATACTGCTCTTTACGGGGCTTTGCTCCCAGTCTCTTCAACATTTGAATCAAAAACTTTGCTTTGGTCTCTGGGTGTAGTGTAGAAGAGGAGGGAAAGCATGAGAAAGGAAGAATGTTCTTATACTTGATTCCATGGGGATCCCAGCAGTAAGGACAGAGCAGTTGTGTGGAACATCTTGCTTGGCTCTGCAGCTGGAATACTGGGCACCTAGTTATGCCAAGGTACGTCCTGGGCATCTGGCTGCTTGTTTTTTGAGGGATGGAGCTTGTTTTGGTGCAGGTGGAAACTCCAAAGAAGCTAGAATCTAGCAGCTGACTGGTTGTGTTCTTGGACAGATGGTTTCCTGAATTATAACTAGGCCAAATTTGGAAGAATGTAAAGAGATTGCAGAAAGGGTAGGGCTGACACTAGAATAACCTCATTAACTTCATGTTCCTCCTCCAAATTAGAAGAGGCTCTAGAGCTCTTTGGAAAAGTGTTTTTGACATGTGCAGATATCTTCCCAGCAGTTCTCAAAAAGCTGAGTTATTTTGGCTGAAAATTAGAAAGATCAGCCAAAGACAGAGATGCAAAGAGGAAAGACTGTGAAAAACCCTACAGATTTAAGTTCAATTTCAGAGACTAGTCTGAGAATTTGGCCCTAGGAAAGATGAATGTTACTGCTGATGAAGATGCTAGTATTTGGTGCCAGCTACTTTTGTGTTGTCAATGGTATTGATTTTCTGTTGGTATAACCGATGCTTGTGCTGTTTACTTAAAGCAGTGCCCTGGATCTGTATGAAACCTTAGCTGAAAGCATTGGGTGAACTTATCCCCGAAGCAGTTTGATTTCAGATGCATTCCTTTGGAGAGAATCCTGAGCAGTCCAGTAATGAAACTAGCTAGGACATTCTACAAACAAAAGTGACTAATAGCACCTTATTTATACCTCTCAAATTTCTTACTACCAAAGTCAGGAGTAAATGTATGCCTTAAAGAAGAATAAGTATTTTAATATATTGGCTACAAATGACTTGCAACCAGGGTTGAGATATTTGAGGGGGGCAAACAATTCTGGATTCTTTTTTAATTTTATTTTTTCATGCTAGGGCTTATGAGTAAGTATGTGTGAGGTGATACTAAATGGTACTAAATGGGCCAAGATTTGAGTTTGGGCAGCAGAAGATCACTATGCCAATTTTAGGCTGTCTAATGACAACTTCAAGTCTTGTAAGTTTTTCCTATCTTAGCTCCAAAAACAGAAGAGAAGACCCTGTGGAATTCCAAAGGAAAATTGAAAGGAGACCTTGTGTAGGTATCTTGGAAGGAGCAATGTAGCAAAGAGGAAAATGTGAATGAACAGTTTGGAAAGCACAAGTGGACAGGCTGGCAAGGAGTGGAACATGGCTCATTCTAAAAGGCAGCCAAAAAAAAAGAACAAATAATTAGACCTAAAGTTAGATGAGAGCAACTTCAGCTGAGTGCAAACCAGAGAGCATCTGTGTAAGAACTGCGAGATAGCATCTACTAGAGTTGAAGAGCTTAAATGGCAAAATTGCAGAATGGAGACTTAAAGGGTAGGGAATCACTGAAACAAGTGGAAGTGCTGAGGAGGAGAAACTGCATGCTGTAGTTTGTGGCAAAAGGTGATGTAGAAAAGAATAGGTTGGGAAGGAGGTTACATTGCAACTTGTGTTTTTAAGACTGTGATTGTGCACAGTAGTAATTTCATTTGAGAAAAAAAAAAAAAAAAGAAAAAAAGCTGAATGGAGCTTTACAGAGGTTGTGATGAGTCTGGCTTTCACATTTCATAGTATGAATGCAGACATTTATTTTCTCCAGGAGTGGTAGGGGGAAGGAAGGAGAGATGAATACACAAAGAGAATATTTAACTGTCTCTGGGCATTGAATTGTTAAAGGAATATGGAACTTTTTTATGTTAATCACGAAGTATATTCTTTTAATATAAGTAAACTGAGGACTTGATTTGTAGTGGAGTGGCACATTTTTCAGGACAATCTATGCATGGTCAGATTAACAGACCTGTGGGTTTACAAAATACCTGTATTTGGGGAAGACTGCTCATTTGCATGCCTTCTGTATGGATAAGTGACCAGTGAGAAATGGCAAATAAATTCAGGTGGACGGATTCTTCAAATGAAATACTAAGCTGAAATAAGTAAACTTTTTACAAGAATTGGTGTGTGTGTATTTTTTTTTTTAAAATCAGTTGTGAGTCTTGGGAGGCCCGTTATGTAGACAGGTTTTCAAAACAAAACTGATGCTGAAATGCTTTCCCTTTAGCTTGCATGTAAGCCTGGAAGTTGGTGCAAATATATCTGGTAGCTTTCTCACTTGCTTCCTTTAGTTTTGGCTGTATTTGGTTTGTTTTCTAGTTGAACATCTGCTGGAAAGTACTTCATTCAGTGCAGAATGCAGTGCAGTACATCCATGTCAGCGCAAAATTAGCTGTTTAGCTGGATCTCAGAAAGGCTTGAAAGCCTCTTCATATGCTGATTCTGTGAGACTTGAGCAGATTAAGGAGCTTGTTGTGGAAAAGTCCATTTAGAAATGTAAGAACTTGATTTCGAAGTACTATAATCTCATATGAGGTCTGAGCCATAAAGCTAGGCTGCAGGGTGTTGCTATCTGTTATCTGAAAATTGGTGGCCCAGGTCTTCACTGGCTGAGCAAGCCTAAAGGGGAAAAACAAGATACAAGTGTAGGAGAAGCTTGTCAGTTTTTAGTGGGAGGAAACTTTAGTAACTTTCCACTGATTCATGCCGGCTTTTCTGCTGGTCAGAATGGTCACGAATGAGCTGTAAAGGTACAAAGAGCAGTAAGGGGATGATTTGCTGATGACATTGAGTTATTTGGGTTAGTAAAGTTAAGGTGGATGGCAAAAGCTACTGGCAGATTTAGGAAATTGCCTGGGCAGTAAAATATGCAGGGAAATTAAGTACAGATGGATGTGACGCGAGATGCAGCAGGAAAAAAATGCCAGCTTTATTAATAAAAGACTCTCAGCTAACCATTATTGGGCTGGAACAGATACTGGCATCATGACAGGATCTGATAACAAGAAGCAGCGGGTGGCTGCCATACAAAGAGTATCTATGGAACCTCTGGTCTGTAGAAAAGGTAATGAAGAGAAGAATATAAGGTCTATAAAATAATGGGTGGCAAGTAGAAAGCGTTGGCTGTATTGGCACAGGCTTTAGATTCCAAACTAGGGGGCTTCAAATGAAGCTATCAGGTGATAGTTTAAAGCAAAGAAAAGCAGTTTCATGCGCACTAAATTGTGGGACTGTTTGCTACAGAATGCTGTGAATGCTAGAATTGGAGAGGAGATCTGAACAAGCTCATGAAAGAGGAATTACCTGGTTACTAAATAGAGGCAACCTCTCTGTGGCTCAGGCAATTTAGAGAAGCAAATGATAGGAATCTAAGAGGATGTTTGAAGAGATATTGGTACTCGCTTGTTGTTTTTGTGTGCTTTCTCTAGAAATCTCTTTTGATCATAGTTAGTGTGATAGACTAGAATGAGTACAGCCACCCTTGTATTCTCTTTGAAGTATTTTAGACTGAAATGAACATGGCTTTTTCCTTGGGAGGCAGAAGATGCGGAAAGGAAGCTCTTCTGACCAGTCTCTCTTATTCAAGAAGGCCTTTGGGGGTGGAAAAAAATGGCAAATAACAAAAGAAGTTAGGAATGAATGAATTGCAGCCTACAGTGCATAAGGACGCTTCTGTCTTACTATTAAATACATTTCATTTTGAAATATGTTTTTTGTTGGAGAAAGCTGAGAGTAGGTGATGAATGCTTATTGCTTAACAAGATTACCTCTGTTCTCAAAGATTTGCCAGTGCATCAATAACCTGAGGAGACTTTTTTCATGTGGGTCAGCTGTGGAAGCAATCCTATGCACAGATTTTTTAATCATCACTGCTGCTTCCCTCTTTAGCCAATATTTTTTACCATTAGGAGGAATTAGTTGCATTTGGTGGACAAACTAAATAACTAGAAGGGATTATCATAAAAATCCCCCCAAATCCTTCTGGACTGGTGGACTCTTTACTAGAATGGAAAATATGAATTTAGAGCTCATCAGAAATGAGCAAACTGGAGGACAGAAAAAAAAAAAAAAAGCTTCCCAAAGTACCTATTCTTTGTGTGCAAAGCTGTTAAATGCATTAAGAGTGAAAAATATCAAAGGAAGATGTAGTCAGTGTTGCGGATATGAATGTTACATTTAATTGTGCATATTGTGGTAGGAGTTTAGAACTGTGTGAGTGTACAGCGCACAAGGCATCAGTCCCCTGTTTTACATAGTGTCCAGCCAGGATGGTCTTTTGCAGTAAATGTGTTTGTGTTAAACTTGCCTGGAATTTCATGACATTTCTTTAAGCGAAGTCTATAACCCTAATTGGAGCACTTTGTCTATTTGTTGCATTCAAGTTATCAACTGGGTTGCTTGGATTCCCAACAATTTGTCATGCTCAAAATTTTGATGCAATTAAAAGGAAACATGGCTCACTAAAAGCCAAGAATTTGAAGCCAGGAAATCATCCAATTAAAGACTTAACAGCCTAACAAGGATCTTGTTATTAGTCGCAGAGATACCAATACATTGCATATTCTATATGATTGGTATCTACTACCTTTCCGTTACCCACCCTGTTCTCTGGTGTTATGTGCTGCCTTTCTGGTTTATAAATACGTGTCCTCAATTTCAGGGCTGCCTGGGGAGGGGAATGGGAGACTGATGGGTCCTGGAAGCCCTTCCCTGAGAGACAGATGCTGTGGATGGTTTCTTTTTCCTCAGTGTTGTATCCTCATGAGGTTGATTGTTTCTCTTAGCTGACAAGCTCTGTCCTTTGTTCTTCCCTCATTAGTTTGTAATTCCATGTTGCGTTTTGCCTGTTACAATTAATCTATGTTTTTATATACATCCAGTGCATTTTACATATGCTGGATGCTTGCTCTTTGTTCTCTTTATCCCCTCAAGCTGTTCTTGCTCAGTTCTCAAGACTGAGCCAGTCCTTTGGCCAGTAATTACTTATCAGCGAGTTTTTTACAGCCCTGGGGCCTGGCTGTCACCCTGTGCATGTGTTTTCAAGGCCTCTGCTGTCATCCTGTGCTTGTGCTGCTCTGGGCTACTTTTTATCCTGGTGTCATAGGCAATTCATTTCATGCAGAGTAATTGCTTGTTATTAATACCCATCAGTTACAGAAATACGTATGTGTATATGCATGCACACATGATATATGCATCTTTTGCTTAGCTTTGGACAACTGTGTCATGGAACACCTATTGTTTTCTGTGCTTATAGTATGTGAATATATGCAATGTATATATTTAATATGTAGAGTTTTCTTGTATGTTTTATATTCTATAGAAACTATGTATAGTTTACAAATAATGTATATATAAGTATTTAAATAAGTGTTTCATTACACTGTTGTCCAAAGTGAAGTAAAAGCTGTACAAATTAGATAAGTCAAAATATCTGGTCTTTAAATCATTGCTTTTACAGAGCAAAGCTAAAGCAAACTTCTAGGCAGGCTGAGACAAGTCTGGAGGCCTGGGAAGTCACCTTCCCCTTAGAAAAATACAGTTATAGGTATCCCTTGCAAGGTGTTGAAAACTCAAGTGTAAGTGAATGCAAAGAATAATTCTGCTTGGCTTGACCTCTCTTAACTGATTTTACTAAAACTATTCCTTCCTGCGGAGGAGGTGTAAGGGAGGGAGCAAGGCCATGCTTGTGTCCAGTCATGAGACTGTGAGGATGCCTGTGGGGCTGCGTCTCATTCACAAGGGTGCCGAGCTGCCTGGCATGGCTCTTGCAGGGATTGCATGTAGTGATGGAAATGGCAAACAGAGACCTTATGTCTCATTGCTGAGGAGCAGCGGAGAAATCTATCCGAAGGAATGATATTATGCTGCTGGATGGAATCCTAGTGCTTTCAGGCATCCTCAGTGCAGAGCTGATGGAGGCTCTTGAAGTGTCATCAAAGGCGCTTGGTTTAGGAGAGGTCATCAGAATTTGTTTATTACTTTTGCAGCTCTACAGTCTTCTATTAAATGAAAAATAATCACTTCTTAATGCCCAGTAGTCCTACTTTTCAGAATTGCTGCTTTGTTGCTTTCTTTGTATAGAGTTTTACTCCTGTTGCCATGAATAGTATTGTTGATTTCACTGTGTTATGTGCTTTTAACTTGTGACCTGGCATGATTTCAATGTGTTTTCTCCTCTGTTGCATACCGTTTTTCATTCCTAGTGTCTCTGACCTTTTTTGAAACATTCTTCTGTGTCCTGAGATCTCTGATCTGACTTGAATTATTTTTTTTCTGCACCTTAGTTCAGGATAGGAGATACAATCCATTTTAGAATTAGTATGGGAGGAACCGGATGGGCTGTCCAAGTAGTGCGCCCAGGTTGAGAAGTGACTGTAAGCATAAATGTACCTGAAAAAATCTTATTTTTTACAACTACCTATTTTTAAGACCTGTGAAGATCTTTAACTTTCTGTATATTAAGAATGCATCTAGAGATTTGAATGATTTCATTACATATTCTAAGTGTGTGCACACAAAGACATGTTCTTGTGCATTGATCCATAGCAATTAATCAGTAGGAGAAATATTTTAGGTTGGATTACAGTGTGTCCTGAGTGTTTCGCTTCGAAAATGTAGTTGTCCAGCACTCAATCCTTACACAGTTAATGCATTCAGGGTTCTTGGACTGCCTGCCTGTATTTGCAAGTGTTTAGTTTTTGCGTTTCATAGAGTAAAAATGTAAATAGAAGTTAACATTATTGTGTAGTCACAGAGTTCCTAAAAACTTTCTTTTTATGGATTTGCAGAGAGGTCAGGACAAAAAACTAATCTCGGTGTAAACTGATGTAGGTATGTTTGACATCTTTCAATAACAGATGTATGCTTTTATGAATATGTGCTTTTATATTCCATACACTTTATGGACTTGTCTTTTCTATATCTTAATGTACTTTATGAAACAAATCATTCTGCAGTACAAATAAACGGCCACCTTCACTGGCAGTGTGACTTACCTGAATAGTAGCAGAATTAAACGTAGGTGCCCTAGATTTCCCCTGTAAAATGCACAAATAACCCCTTCCCATAAATAATATAGTAATCTTCCTGGCTGGGTTGCTGTGCATTGCAGCTAAAGAATCAACTTTAAACACTAGCTATTTTAATATGGATAGCATCAATTACTAGAGAAGAGACTTTACTTGGTGCATTTGATTGTCTTGTAGCTGTATTAACACCAGTATATCAGAAATTTGCAAGTGAGAGAACTAATGTGAAAAATAGATTTAAAGGCAATTAGTATCTCAAGCTGTTTTGCTCCTGTATATCTAGGTCACATAACATCTTCTGCAACCCTCACTGCTATTTCTTCCAATCAGCAGCAGTAAGAAAATGTACAACTTTAAAAATTAATGTAAGCAGTTGATAGCAATGTGACTCTTGCTCAGAGAGATGATATAAGTGGAATTGGAGAGTTGTGCTTGTCTGAATCAGCAGCTCGCAGCAGTCTGAATGTAGGGTTGGAGTGTTCAGGCTGTGGCCCAACTCCATCTAATAAGGAACTAGTTCTTGTGCCATGGTTATGGTCTCTGGGCAGCTGTTGAAAAGCTACAAGGTTGTAGATTAGAGAACTTTTCATTCCAGCCTGTGTGTTTACAGCAGAATTCACTTCTTGGGCTGTGTCTTAAATATGTCTTCTGTGAAGTTGTGTAACTAGGGACATGGGTTACAATTCCTGTTTTGCAGATTGTACTTTCAAGAAGAAATTAAAGGCTTTGCAACAAAAGTTCTTCCTTCTTTTGCTATTCCCTTAATTTACATTTGTAATGGTATAGGTTAAGTTTTGTTTGAATGTGGGTGATGATGGCTGTGATCAGTTGTAACAAATGCCAGGTACTATACTTCTGTAGAAATATCTTTGATTAGGTATGCTTTTTGCTGATGCTTCACAATAGCAGACAAAGCCAGTGCATCCAGGTTCTTTTTCCTCCATTTTTTTCAGCTGAGTCCCCAAAGGTGTAGAAAAAAAGTCGTTTAGTAATCCTTAAATATAACTTCTCCTTCATGCTGTTAACGTTTCATTCTGTTCCTGTTTATTCAGTACAGTTAACTTCTGATTAACAGCGGACTTTATCACTACACTTCTGCTTCTGTGGTTAAGTGAAACTTCTGCCATATAAATGGCATTAAAATGTTGCCTTGAGTAAGAGATTTTGGATAATGAAAGGCTCTGTTAGCTAAAATTGGAAGTACCATGATATAAACACAGTCTCCTCCTAGCATTCCACTGCAGTTATTCCACATGCTTCTGCTAGTCCTGCTGCACCTTTGCCTTGCAGATATAAGGAAGGGTAGAGAGAGTATCCAGTGGGGAGGTTCAGGTTGTCTTGGTAATACAGCTTCATCTTGAAGTGCTTGAAAAAGTAGTAGGTATCTAATTACTTTTGCAGGAGGAAAGGGAGGTTAAAATTCAGTTTTTCAAATTGATAGTCAAAATTCATAGTTCAATTACTATGACATTCTAACTTCACAATTTTTTCACATCTCTAGATATTCAAGAATTTTATGAAGTGACCTTACTGGACAATCCAAAATGTATTGATCACTCTCAGCCCTCTGAACCAATACAGCCTGTGAATACTTGGGACTTTTCCAGCCTTCCAAGCACAACAGTGACATCAGAAACACTACCAAGCAGCCTTAGCCCGAGTGTAGAGGTATGTTATAGAAATCTGCTTACTTTTCTGATTGAGGCTATTAAGTCAACTTTCTTCTTTCCTTCATTTTATAAAATACTTAATTCCACAGAAAACTTCTTGGTCTTATGATTAATAGTTTTATGGAGTTTTAACTATTGAAATGTTGAATGAGGTCTGTGCATCTTTCTAATTCAAATTTATAAACTCGTTTCTTAAATGTTCCATTAGGACTCTGTTAACTTGGATTTATGCTCTGAATTTGAAAACCTCACTGATGAATTCAGTATGATTAGTATCCAGTATAGTATGGTTATGCCATCCATACCAAATTTCTTCAGTTGTAATTTCATGAATAATTTTGGAAAGTCTGAAGCTCCACTTTTTTGATAAGTAAACTTTTCAGTATGTTCATAAGAAACTCTCCACTACTTAGAGCAGTGTTTTAGAAGTGTTTTTTTATCTCTTAATGCTATAAGTCATTTTTTTCACTAGTGAATAGTGAGAAAACAGAGCTGAGAAATGCATGCCAGTGTACATTTTTGCTGAATCAAGATCTCTCCTGCCAAAGTTGAACTAGAAATGTTGCTTGTATTTCCTACACCAGTCATACGGTGATTCCAAGGAGATGAACTTTGAATTGTGCCCTCAGTGCTGGCATTGCTCTACTGGGGACTGAAGGCAGCAGCTCTGATGCATTTCTGTGGAATAGTAACAGAACTCGGAAAAAGCACTGGAGAAAAAAGGGCTAACCCTGCAACCTCCAGGAAGGTTGGGAAATGCACCACTACCTAGCAAGGTAAAGTGGTCGTGCTGTGCTGAGTGAGCTCTAGGTAGATTAAGAGAAGAAAGTAGATTGAGGAAAATAAATAAGTACTTACACTTATTGAAATATCTATGGAAACAGTCAAAAATGCCTTAGAGAAAGCTTAAAGGAAACATCAGCATTGTGCTGACTTTTGTCAGAAAGTAGGGAATGGCTTATTTGAGGACTGTGCTAAGAACAGCATATAGAAAAACTTAAGTGGAGACTGACAGTGAATCTGAGGATTGAGAAAAAAATCAAGATGTGTAAAATTGGTTTTGCTTAAAAGAACTGAATACCTAATCATGAAACAGGATTTTGCTGGAGTGTTCTTAGGCCACTGCAAAAAGGAGGATAACTGTTTTCGTCAACACTCTGCAGGAACCTCCAGGACTGTTTGTGCCTGGCTGTGTTGCCCTTCCAGTTGATGTTGGGGAAGTTGAAGTCCCCCATAAGAACCAGGGCCTGTGACCTTGAGGCAACAAAGACTAGTCAGCATGGATTCACCAAGGCGAAATCATGCTTGACTAATCTGATAGCCTTCTATGATGGGATGACCGGCTGGATAGATGAGGGGAGAGCGGTGGATGTCATCTATCTTGACTTCACCAAGGCTTTTGACACCGTCCCTCACAACATCATCCTGGACAAGCTCCGGAGGTGTGGGCTGGATGAGTGGTCGGTGAGGTGGATTGGCAACTGGCTAGATGGCAGAGCTCAGAGGGTGGTGATCAGTGGTGCAGAGTCTAGTTGGAGGCCTGTGTTGAGCGGAGTGCCCCAGGGGTCAGTCCTCGGTCCAGTCCTGTTCAATTTATTCATCAACGACCTGGATGAAGGCACAGAGTGCTCCCTCAGCAAGTTTGCAGATGATACGAAGCTGGGAGGAGTAGCGGATACTCCAGGGGGCTGTGCTGCCATCCAGAGGGACCTGGACAGACTAGACAACTGGGCGGTCAAAAACCTCATGAAATTCAACAAGGCCAAGTGCACGGTCCTGCACCTGGGGAGAAATAACCCCAGTACAGGCTGGAGACCGACCTGCTGGAGAGCAGCTCTGCTGAGAAGGACCTGGGCATCATGGTGGACGACAGGTTGACCATGAGGCAGCAGGGTGCCCTCGTGGCCAAGAAGGCCAATGGCATCCTGGGGTGCATTAAGAGGAGCGTCTCCAGCAGGTCGAAGGAGGTGATCTTACCCCTCTACTCAGCCCTGGTGAGGCCACATCTGCAGTACTGTGTCCAGTTCTGGGCCCCCCAGTACAAGAGGGATGTGGAGCTGCTGGAGAGTCCAGCGCAGGGCGACTAGGATGATCAGGGGCCTGGAACATCTGCCCTATGAGGAGAGGCTGAGGGAGCTGGGCTTGTTCAGCCTGGAGAAGAGAAGGCTGAGAGGGGACCTGATCTGTGTCTATAAGTACCTCAAGGGAGGCAATGAGAAGGATAGGGCTGGCCTCTTTTCAGGGGTGGTCACTGACAGAACCAGAGGAAATGGCCACAAATTGAAGCATAAGAAGTTCCACGGGAACTTAAGGAAGAACTTTTTGATGGTGAGGGTGACAGAGCCCTGGAACAGGCTGCCTAGAGAGGTTGTGGAGTCTCCTTCTCTGGAGATCTTCAAGACCCGCCTGGATGCAGTCCTGTGCCAGGTGCTCTAGGTGGCCCTGCGTGTGGGGGGGGGTGGACTAGATGACCTCTAGAGGTCCCTTCCAACCTTAGGCATTCTGTGAAATCTATAAACTGTTTTGTGCGCCTAGAAGATGTATTGTGGTTGCACTGCAGTAATAGGTTTAGGTAATACTTATTTTAGTCTTTCTAAGCACCGGAATAGGTGTGTGTGGGAGTCTCCCTTGATGAAGGTCTGCAAGGACAGCTTACCTGTGTCTGTCAGAAATGACCTGTGTGATAACAGATTTACATCCTACAAAACCTATGTGGTTGTGGGGATGTTGCTAAAAGTGCCTCTCATGCCAGCAGCCTTGATTGTGACACAGATACCCTGGAGTAAGGTGCTTTATAGCTCTAATACTGATGTTTGCTTATAAATGAAACATTCTGAAATTCTGGATATTAATAATTGTAGGCTCTGTGATCATTATCTAGCCCCTCATCAACAAAAATGGATAGCTCTTCTGGTAGAATTTTACTTCTTTTGCTATTAATAAGTCCACAAAGAAGACACCAAATTGTGAACATAAGAGTGATGATGTCCTGGTATCTTTTAGAAATCTCCCTATAGATGTATACAGATGCATGAACAGATAATATTTAATTTTGAAGGTATCTAAATTTTTTTTGTCTTCATGTGCTAGTGAACTACCAGCAATACTAGGGCTTGTCGGTGACACGAGCCAGTGACAACAGGCACATTGTCATGGCACATGACAAGTGTGCTGAAAAAGAATGGCCTAATTGAGGCGGTCTCACTGCTGACAACAGTGTATGTTCTCTGCTGAGCTATTTACTGCTTGCAGCTAGTTCTCTGGTACAATGCAATGGTTGTGGTCTATAGTGTTACCTAAATGGAGCCTGATACGTGGTAGGTTACTTCATGATTCTTTTAAGTGGCCCAGGTTTGAATCATTATGGCAAAGCCTGTCTTCCTTGAGCCTTTGTCTCAAGTATTGCATGAAAGGCAGACCGTTGTTTGATCTTCAGTATATGAAAGATATCTTCTATTTACTTTCAGTATTTAAAAGCATAGTCACACATGTTGCTGATGCTAAACTGAACTTTTTCAGTCTTTATCACCTACAGTAAATATATCTTTTATTTTGTTAAAATACTACTTGAGAAATGCTGCTTTTCCATATTTTAGTTAGCCATTTCTGAAGTGTGTGTATTTTTTTAAAAACTAAAGCTGTTAGTTTTTACGCTTGCAGGGCTACTGCCCAGTTCAATTTTAGTTCATTAACCTGGTGTAACCAGATCAACATATCAGCTGGACTTTGAGATTTACTTAGCTTTATTCTTTTGTGGTACTAGGCTAGTAAGATTATATATGATAAAGGAATATGATGATTTTTATGCTTGTGATTTAGTAGCCTTGATATTATATCACAAACCCTATTTTTTTTTTACCTTAATGATAATTTTTGGTATAGCTACTCTGAGCCATGCAAATGTTCTTCCAGCTGGCAGTTTGATAGTATTTGTGAGATGGGAGTTGCCAGAGGGTGGAATATAAGGGCTCCCTGCAGTGATTACGGATTGTATTACAAGAACTTTATACACAGCTGACTTTGGGAATGACTTCTTAGCAATGTGTGGTCGTGTGTATACACAGAATCATGGTGCACAGGCTTAGATTGCCTGAGGGCTTTTAATGGGGCTTAGATAGTCTAGTTCTGTTTTTTCACTGCTCTTTCTGCATGAAAAGATTGGAATTTTTAATTCCCATAAGTAATGTATCAGAGAAAGAGCGACAGATTTCCTGTTCAGGGATCTGTTTTCTTTTCCAAGCTTTATATTTCCTGGAAGCTTCTTTGACAACTGAGTTTAGTCTACAGCACAAAAGATGATGGAAGGGGGAAGATTAAAGAGTGATGAGCAGGAAGAGAATGTTAAAATCTTAATCCTTTCAGTGCTGGGTGTGAACAAAAATAAGGGAGCAATTCCAAGATGATGGAAGGTGTGTGTGTGTGTATATATATTTCCCCTTATGGGCATTAAGTTTTAGTTGTGCAAACTTGTCAGCAAAACAGCTGACTTTTTGATTGCTTATTGCTAGCAATATTATGGAAGACATACTGGAAGAGGGAGCATCCAACTTAGGCCCTTTTTGCAGGGCTCTGCAGTGCCACCTGTAGGGGGGACAGATGGTGTCTGAAACATCCTTGTTCAATAGACAGACCTGGGGTTTCTACCAGGAAGATTTTCACACTCGGGTGTTGAATTTATGTTCCTCCACTGTAGATATGTTCTCTCTGAATCATTGGTAGAAGTCTCCTTCAAACTTGTTCCTTGCTTTAACAGTCAAAAAGACTCAGTATTGGGTAGTCTGCTAACATACTGTGTCCTCCCTCTTGCCTTCCTGCTGCTTTATGTTTGCATCAGTAGGGCTGTATTGCCCCATATGAATCATTTTGTTGAGCATCTAACAGTGTGTGGCCTTGGGACGCTTAGCAGTCTTGGCTGTTCCCAAAAGGTAACTCTACAGTGGAAGAATGACACTTGGTTCACTGTGGATTTTTGTTCTTGGAATCCAGACTCTTTGTACAAGTAAGAGAACATAAGTCTCAAACTGAAGCTCAAAGTCTTGCAGCTGCAGTCTGGTGGTCAAATTAAAGGACCTCCATGCAAGAAGGAGAGGAAAAAAGAAATGTGGTTAGTTCAAGATGTGCATACCAGCAATAAAAACATGGCATTTCTTGTTACTTCTTTTTTCAATCATCAGTCTTCAATAATCAAAAAAAGTATGTCCTTTAAAAAAACAAAAAAACAACCAAACAAAAACCCCAGACTTGTAATGTAGACTCTTCCATACAGATTTTAATGGAGCTAGTTATATTAAGTTACAGAATCCTGTAATTTTAATCCTTTAGTTAACCAAAGGTACCAAAGATAATTGTGGTGATGTTGGTGCTTGATCTTTATGGGGTCTTTGAAATGCCTCTTCAGAAGTACTGAAACCGCACAAGGACTTAACCTTGTAAAGCAGAGCCGAGCCTGCTTCTCTGGTTATACCTGTGGCAACTGAGAGAAAAGTTTTTTTCATGTAATATGAGAGTGAATTAGCATTTGAATAGCCATGTGTTCTGTCTTTTATTTGTGGGTGGATGAAGAAATTAGATCTTATAAGTGTATGACATTTTCAGATGCGTTTATCGCACATATAGGCACTATTTTCAGTGAAAAGTCTGCAGAAACTGTGTCTTTGGCCTAGGGAATGCTTGTGTTTGTGCAGCTCCTCCTGAGCATTTATGCACCTGTGGTCTGTACTCAGGAAAATGTGCACTGTTGTTTTGCTCTATGAGTTTGTAAATGTGATTCTTGTCTTTGTTCTCTGGGGACTTGGTGTCCTGATGGCCCCTATTTGCTGGTGAATCAATTTTCACTCTTGGGAATTAACATCCATGTGCTGCAGCTTTGCAGAGGTTTGGCCTTGAGGGAGCTGGGCAGAGAGCTGCTGGAATTGCCTCTCCTTCAAGCTTGTGTCTGTATCGACATAGTTATAGGAGGTGTTCCTGGCAGGACACTGAACTTTTTGCCCAGCCACCCAAAAGCACTTTCCTCGGTCTCGCTCACCTTTTTGTATGCTTGCACTTCAAGTGCTCTATTTAGGACACCCATGTAGGGTCTTAATGGTGGCTTGGGAAATTCATATGCTTGGCAGCAGTAAAAACTTCATGTAAGTGTTCCTAGAAAAAAAAAATTACTAGGAAATGTAAAGGTGACAAAAAATACCTGTGGCTTGACTTGAACACACAAGGTAAAACCTTAGCCTGTGGATGGATTTGACTTTTGATGTTACAGTGTATTAGTGCTGCTTCATTCCCAAGACTTGTATGAGTTGGCAGGAGCTGTGCTAGTTGATGTGCAACCATCAGTTGTTGTTGCAACAGAGTTATTCACAAGTGGAACGCAAAAAGTGTGCGAGTATAGAGTGTGGCAGCCAGCATGCAGAAGTGTTGTTTGATGCTAAATTCAATTTTATTGTGCTAGATGCGCTGTGAAGAGCAGCGTTTTGAGGGAGAAAATCAGAGAGAATGTGCTGCGTAGATCACTTGGACTTGATTTTAAATGTTTTTTTTTTTTTAAACCAAAGAGAATAGCGAGAAGGTTCTAGGTCTGTCCCTACCCTGGTCTAGAGCTTGCTGATACAGTGTATAATCAGTTTTGTTGGTTGCAGTTTTTGGGCCAGAAGTGAAATGATGCAGACCAGGTTTGGAGCATTTGACTGTCCCCAGCTGTGCTAATCAGGCTGAGGGGACAGACCCAGCACGCACACAGGTTCTGCCTTGTCATAGCTTGAGAGCCTCGCAAGAGAAGATGCAATTCTAGGTTAATTCCAGGCTCAAAATAGCGTTTCTCTTGCAATATGCATTACCTTTTCCTTGTCACTTTCTTCTCTCCCTGTTCTACATGGAATATTCCATTCATTACTGCCTCAGAAATCAGTTGTTTTGCACTTTGCAAATGCTGATGTGATGTGAGAGGAGTAAGACTTGCTTGCGACCGTAACTATTTTTTCAACGAGAGCTTCATTTTAGAAATTGTAACCACCTAAGAAAAGCTGATCTGAGACTTTTGGCTGCAAAATAATTTTGCTTTGCATTTCGTCAAATGATTCTGTGTGACTCTCATGCATTAGGTAATGCTGAAAGAGAAGTGTATGAAATAGAGTATGAGAAACTGAACTGGTATGGAAAGAGATTTGGTCTCTCTTGTAGGATATTTTCAAGGATAGATGTAGATTTTTTTCAGGCATAGATGATCAAAATAGATTAGCTTTGTTTTGAATATAAGCCTTCTTGGTTTAGTTTTTTTTCTTTTTCTTTTTTTTCTCCTCCCTCTGCATTATTTCTACCTCTGCTATAAATCCAAAGGGAGATGTGGCACAGATTGTGTTGTTTTGGCTCTTGAACACACTTATTTCGTTCTGCTGAGCTGGTGTTCAGCTGTGATTGAAAATAAACGTCTTAAATGTTTGGAAAAATCCCTGCTATGCTGAAACAATGGATTGCTTATGCATTGTAACAACAAAGGTAAGATGATAAACCTTTTGATTAATGCTTGTGATCTTGGAAGTTCTTTTTGAATTTTTCTTTCTATTTTTGTGTGCCAGTAATGAAAATATTGTGATATTTTTCTAGTGGTGATTAAAAAAAAAAAAAAAAACTTTCAGCTGCACTGATTGCCAGAGTAATTGCTGTAGTTCTTGCTAAGAGCAGCATGGATGTTCATTCCTGTAAGAGCTAATTATGCTTTTAACATTTGTCAGGGAGACTTTGCTTTGTAAAAATTGACTCCCTTTAGATGCTTTAAAATAGTAGTTGGCTTTTTAATCTGAAATGAGGAATTCCAAATGCTGGTTTGTGTAACCTATTTGAAGAAAAATCTAAAATCATCAAAGAGGAAAAAGATGCATCTGGGCAAGTCCTGTTAGGGATGGATATATTTGAATGTTCTGCCAACTTGACATACGGCTGCATAGTGTTGTTACTTCTTTGCTAAGCTAAAGCTTTGTGCAGTACTTGTATTAATATAGTCCACTTGTAATTGCTAAAATAAAATGATTCATAGGCTGACAGATTAGCAATAAGCTTGTGAAATATGCACAAAGGTGAGGTTTTTTTTTGCAAGACATTTTTTTTCCCCCAGAAAAAGTAAACTCTTCTCTATTCTTTCCCTTTTTTAGCTGTTTACAGAGCTGTAAGTTTTAAAAAAAAAAATCATTTAACAAACTACTTCCATTTTTAGCACTTTTTGGGCATTTGGAAACAGTTCATACTGTTTCTTCAGAAGTACTGTCAAACTAAACATCTCTGGTAAAATTTTGTGGGTTTACTGATAGCTTGTGCAGATGCTTGTGTGTGTGAAAGAAGCACAATCCGTAGTACCATAAGCTAATTCTTGATTTAGGTGGTTCTTCAAGCCTTTGCCTTGTCTGTCACCAAGAAAGAATTCTTTCTCTTGTCCAGGCTCTTTTTCTGGAAGTAAAACATGCCTTTTAAAACCTTAAGTTTGACTTCAGCTGCATTCTTTTCAGGCGTCTTTGCCTTATTTCATTTAAAATACCTATAGTTCTGTGAGAGCAGGAACATTCACTGCACAATTTTGGTTATGTAATTATCTACTTTAATTTTGTTAAGGAATATGTAACTTCAGATTACTCTCCTGCATTTATTTACTTTCCAGAGATAATTTATATAGAAAGTCAGACCAACAGAAAATGTGCATTGCATAAAAAGGCATTTGTTTGTTTTTAGTATGGCCAGCCTGGTCATATAAGCACTAATGCTTTAAAGAGCCGGTTCACAGTGTTGTTACATAGGAGGGTTAAAGCTGTTGACAGTGAAACTCTTGAAAGGACTGTTTGTGCTGGGTATGTCTGTGCTTACGGTGGATTGGGAGCTGTGAACTCATGAGAAATACTTTCTTCACTGTCATTTATGAATCTGCTTGTGTAAAGGAAGGCATGTCTATGTGACACAGGTAAAACAATTCGGAAAACAACATAGAGAAAATGTGCAAGAGGGTTGGAAATGGGATTAAGTGCTGCTTTGACTTGTGTGGAAGCCTTTTGAAATCATTCTATTGCTTTTTTCTTTCAGTAGTGAAGAAGAAACTGATGAATAAGGTGAATTTTTAATACATTTGAAAGATCTTTCAGAATTTCAGCTTTATTTTGTTTTCAAAACAAGATTTCAGCTTTATTCAGCTTTAGCTTGTTTTCCGTTACTTAGAATAAAGACTTTTTCACTTAGTGGCCAACATATGTATACCACTTTCTCTGCTATATTCTGAGGTTTAACCAGTTTAATCTAGTGCAAGGAATTGATTAATACAGTCTTTTTCTCCTTATGTGGGCATACTTGCCTTGGTGTAGGTAGGTAAATTTGCATCACTGCAACCATGGATACTATTAAGAGCATGCATGTGGGCTGTGCCTACAGTAATGACTTATTTAAGTAACAGTCTTAAATGGGTATGTGGCAATTAAAAATACAGAATATTAAAATTGCAGAAAAACATTTTTTGAGCAGTCATTCTTGGTTTTCTTGTTCATAGTATATTTTCACTGAAGTTGAATTAAAATAGGTGATTTAACATTTCTACAAATGATATTTTGAGTAAAATTGGGTGCAAAAGGGTGTTTTGAAACAAAAATGATACAAAACAATGACAAAGAATCATGTTGCTTGAACTATGCCAGAGCAATGTCTGTAGCCCATACCTTGTTTTTTGACCCTATGCTTGGTGTTAGTGTTAACTGATAAGGTGAAGAAGTCTGGCTAAAAACAGATACCATGGGGAAAGGGCAAGCATATGTGATGTATGATCCTAATATCCGGCATGGAAGTGATCTAGTCTACCTTCCTGTTAAAGCAGGCTTGGCATCAGATGTGGATGTGGTTGCTTAAGGCTTTGCCCAATTGGGTCTTGTAAACATATAAGAAAAGAGATTTTATTGCCTCTCTTGGCAATATGTCACAATACTTAGTCATGGATGTAATTTTAAAACTTTTTTTCATACACAGTTAGTTCCCTCTCCTCCCCCACGTTCCTCAGCCCTGTCCTGGTTGGGAAATGATCTTCGGTTCTCCTGCTGTGTCCTGCGATAAAGGATCAAGCTCCATCTTCTGGGTAGCCTTCTGTTAGATCATGATAGGACCAACCTGTGGCCTCATAAATTTTCAGGAATTTATGCTTTTCATAAATTCAGGGTCATCTTACTGTAACAGTATGACTCAAGAACTTGCTGGGCTGAATGACTGCTGTCTTTTTAGGACCCTTTGGTGACTGTCTCTTACATGAACTTGCCCAGTCTCACCAGACGCCTGCAATACAGGACAGGGGACACATCTTGCAATGCGTATATGTATATATACTTTTTTTGTACACAGAGCACCTCTAGAGCTAATGTTTGTTTATGCATGCCTGCTTGCTCTTCCTAAATAACTGCAAGCCTGTAAGGTTACTTCATTGATTAAAACCTGTTAAAACTAAACAGGTTGCCAACCTGTTCACCAGAACATCTCTGCCTGAAATTTGAAGTTTTGAATTTTTAGTGAATGCTAGAATCAATTGCATAGCTAGATTAGGTACCTGATGTGTTTATGGGTTGTTTCATTAGATTTTAAAGCCTTTGTGTTTGAGTTCATAGTTATATTTCCCTTTTTTTAAAAGTAAAAGCTGTCAGTTAATGCTACAAATATGTGATAAATGAGTTTGATCTCATTGCGTTGGTTTAGGATATTTGAGGAATTGACTGAAAAGATGATTAAAAAAAAAAGCCTCAAATACCAGTTATTTCCAACAGTTGAATTATAATAAGGCTTGTTTTCATCATAGTCAGTAAATCGCATGGTGTGAGTATATATAGGTTGGAGGAGGTGGTGAATACTGCTGTAGGAGACTAGAAAATAACTTTCTGAAATCAATCCCACAGTAGGATCACTTTAAAGTTAATATGGATCTTAAAGTATCCGAAGGAGGAACTATCATCTAGCTTATGTAGAGTTGCTTTGCACAGGAGCAATTTTAAGAATTTTATGGGTAATGCTCAGTTTCTTACATCAAAAAAGAACACTTGCATAAAGAAAAAAATGACATGTAATAATATCTTGTCTAGCTTTACTTCTCAGTAGTACAGATGTAAGAAACTATTATACTGAAATTGCTCAGGTTACATATAAATAGAAACAAAGTATAATTTAGGACACAGGAGATCTTGGGGTTCCACGGCCCAGAGAGTGGTGCTGAATGGAGTTGAATCCAGCAGGCGATGGCTCCTGAGCTGGGTTCCCCAGGGTCAGTGTTGGGGGTGGTCTCTTTAATATCTTTACTGGATCTGGATGAAGGCATTGAGGGCACCGCAGCAAATGTGTGGATGACACCAAGCTGGAAGGGAGAGCTGATTGGCTTGAGGATAGGAAGGCTCTGCAGAGTGGTCGGGACAGGCCGGATTGGTGGACTGAGACCCTGTTTTTTTTTATTCCCAATAGGTGGTTTAGTGTCTGAGGTACCCAGCTGGTTGTATGTAAAGTAGCAAGTGCAAGTGAATGGAGGAAGAGCATCAAGTCTGAGATGGAGTAGCATGGTGATTATCATTTCTCTTTTGATCTTGTTTTTAGTTGGCTATGGCATGCACCTTGGAGACCACTGAAGTATTTCCGAGGAGGCAGCAAGGTGCATTTTACACAGGGTTCCCTAAAGGCAGCTGCCACAGGGCTGGTAGTCCTCCAGGGCTGTTGAGGAATGTGGAGGTGCAGCGGGGCAGGTGGAGGCTGGAAGAACTTCCATTGGCTACAGGGCAGAAGGGGAGTCGTTTTTCAAATTACTGAGGCCAGGATAGTCTTCAAATGGCAGGACAGTTTTCAGATGGCAAGACATTAACACAAGAATGAGTAAGTCAAAGAAATTGAAGCTGGAAATCAAAAGGTTCCTTGCTGCTAAAATAATTGGTTTCATTAAAAGCTTTTCATACCACTAATATAGACAAAACCAGTTCCTTGTGTTGGATCCCTTCAAGAATAATTTATTAAGGTTGTTCATTAGGGGTTTAGCTTGTTTATGAGACCTAGCAAAAAAAATCTGTCCTACGTTGCATTATTTTAAAGGTGAATGATCAAATTTGGGTCAGATCCAAAGGTGAGGATTGTTTTTCATCTCAAATAATGCAAGTGCTTTCTTTTGTAGCTCTTTCTATTTTGATGGTTGAAATGGGGAAATTAATTTTTGAAATAATAATTTCAGCTTCCTAATGGAAGTCCCTAACAATCTAGAAACTTTCATCTTTTCTCCCCTTGCTTGAAATGTTCACTTATGTAATGCTGGCACTGTAATCAAAAGCACCTCATTCCCCAGTATGCTACAACCACCACTACAGAATGCAACTTTTGGCAAGCAGACTGATCAGTGAAGAAGATGAAAAAAATTGTGGTGATCAGCTTGTATTTTCTCAGGTTTCATGTTTGTGTTGCTTCTGATGCTCACATACCAGAGACTTGGGCTGGGGTGCCTTTGCAGGCTCAATACAAGGAACCCTTTGCAGAACGGGTGGTATTTTCCCGTAGGCTCCTTTGTACAGTGGGTCCCTCCTCGCCGGGAGCCGAGAGCCGGGGGAGGACGGGCCGATGCTGCCCCCTGCCGCTCCCGGCGCCTTTCTGCGGGAGCGGCAGGGTGCGGATGGATCCTCTGGGGGCCTTGGGGCGGAGATAATCACTTAAGTGATCTAAGGTATCCGTAATCCTGTCAAACCCCGTTGTTAATTTAGTATGAGACATGATTTTTCACTCACTACCAGAAGTCAGCTTCAGATGCACGCAAAGTGTGTCTGTTATTTGCTGGTGATCTTACTGCAGTGAGGGCTGTCTCTTGTAGCTCTGCTCAAATGCTGGTGTTTTGGGGGAGGAAAGAGGCATGTGATTTGCATTTCTAAGCAGAAATGCTTGGAAAAATGCATCTTAAACAGCTGGAGAGGTTTTATTCACTTTCCTTCCACTGTATTGGCCCTGCCCTAAACATTCTTTTTATTCCTCATGGGCTCTTACTCATCCTACTGTCTGCGATGGTCAGATCAATCTCAGCAGAGCTACAATTCAGCTGTGTGTGTCTGTATCTGTGCCTGTGTTCGTGCGCCTGTATGTGCATGTGTGCTCCCTCCCCTTGCTGCAGAACATGACACAGCTTCTTGAACTGCCTGAAGTGTCTCCTGGCCCAGTCCTTGAGGCTGCTGAGGTCCTGCAATTTTCATGCCAGCCATTTCTGCTAAGGGAGTGGTTTCTCTCGGGTAGCTCGTGCCCTTCAAATCCTTTGTTTCTTCCTAGTTGTCTCCCCTGTGTCTTTCTGCAACTCAGAAAGTTTTGGTTTCCAAGAATATCCACGAGTGTCAATGACCTGCAAACAGCCCTGTTGATTCCAGCCCAGGCAGCCCTGTTCCTTATCTGTTCTGAGTCAATAACAGTGTGAATGACTAATGCCCTTCCTGTCTAGACGGCACAGCCTTTTTAGCCCTTTCCTCTAACACTTTGAGATGGAGAAATGTATCAAGTCAGAAGGCAGGCTAGCAAATTCTTCTGTCCAGAAGGCTTGGAATTGTCCTATGGGTATTTTTCCATTTAGTGGGAGAAGTCACCCATGGCTTGGAAATGTTCAAATATGTTAGTATGACAGAAGAAATACAGATCAAGAATGTTTGCCTTTAAGCAGAGAACCAGATTTGTGATGCAAAGACTTTTAAAAAATAGTTTTTTAGAAAACTTAGTGACAGTCCTCCATGTATGCATAAGTATGGCAGGTGCTTGTGCATCAGTGGAATGTTACTGCTGCCTGAGTTCTGTCTTGCTCTCAGTAACCTGCTTTTCAGTAACTGAACTACAGTCTGACTTTATTGTTAGTGAGGCAGTGGACATCTGATTTGTGTTTGTCTTTAGGAGTAACCCTCTTGCTGTAGGCAACAGAGAAAAACACCTTATTGAGCATTTCACCCCTCTCCTCTGAGAGGCCTCCGCTCTCAATGTGCTGCGTCAAAGCACTGGGCAGAAATACCTCCAGGTGCCATCTTTCTGGATATTGTATAAGAGAAGTGTGAACAGGTATTGAAATGATTTTGGAGCGGGATGGAATTTTACCACATAAACATATGTTGTTTGTATATTCACCCTAGTTTTTATTTGCTTACAGACAGGGCCGTTATCTTCCAGGGGAGGCACAGTTGCTTGATTGGTAGACCCTAAGAACTGTTTTTCTTGGCGATGTTGCACAGAGCATTTAAAAAGTGGTTCACTCTTGAAAACTGCTGCTCCAAAAGGAGTTCTTGTCTTTCAAAAGATAAAACAGAATGACTAAGATGATGAGCAATCCTTCAGTTGCTGGAGAGCGTGTGAACATCCTTAAGTCTGCAGTAACCCTTTAGAACATGTTACCTTCCTCCTCCCTCTCCCCCTCCATGGATGGTTCTTGCATGATGGGCTGAATCAGCCCAGCCTCCTGTCCCAATCTAAGGAATGGATCCATGCAGGAAGCTGCTGTGGGGGAGGATGTGCTTAGCCTGTCCAGCCCCAGTCCTCCAGGAGCAGCTTGGGGGGGCTTTAGTGGCTTTCGTTGCTTTAGCTTTAGTGTTCTTAATGCTCCCCTCAGAGCTGCCTGTTGCTGTGTATGTAAGTTTAGCTGGGTTTGGAGTTACGGAGAGGCAGGGGAGGGGCTGGTTTGGGACCCTTCAGAAATAGCATTCAAGGGTCCTTGAATGCTATGGCAAAATAAAGCTCCTTTTCCTTGGAAGCCATGTTTTAAATTCCCAGGGACTCTGTCCAGTGCTAATTGTCAGAAAGGTCTATTTTTGTGAAGTTTTGTTCCTGAATGCTCTTGAGCATCAATATTTTGCATTTTCTGTGTTGAAACTTGATTATTTTGGCATATAGAGTATATGACAGCACAGATACCTCTGGTTCTTCCTGGTATGGCAGTGGATTTCTACTCTGTTCTGTGCCGGAGGCAGCTCCAAAGGCAGGCTGATATAAATGCTCCTGCTAATGGTCATTCAGTGGCAAAGGACAGCATTCCCATCTGTTTTTGGCTTCACTTATCAAGGCTTATGAAGAGCCTCACCAGAGTGCTGGCCTAGATCTGTCTTGTGCTTAGCAGTTTAAGACTCGGAATAAAGTGGGAGAAAATTGTGAATGCTCACTGCAAAGTTTCTCCTCACAGGGCTTGTTCTGGGCTCAGAAGCCATTGCAGGGCAGGTACTGAAAGATGCTGCTATTAATCAAATTCCTGTTTCTAGCAAAATGTTCTACCTTCCTTATAGAGTTACTGGGGCTATGGCCTCCTCTGAGATATTGGGAACTTTAAGACAAAAAATAGCTGCATTTGCAACATGCTGATTATCCTAGAAAATACTTTTCTGCCATTGCAGCAGTTGGTCTTGCCAAAGCAATGGAAAGGTTTTACTCTGAATTTCTGTGCTTTCAGGGATGGTTGTTGGGCGCACATGGCTCAGACTGTGGGCAGCACTGAGCTTGCAGATACAGGAGTGTTGAGCTGCCTGGGAAAGTGGGAGCGGGAGATGTTTCCTGTCCTGCGCTGGAGGTGCAGCAGTGGCTCTTGATTTACATCCTGTAAATGTGCTCGCCTGCCGAGCTGACAGGACAGGATGCTGCTCTTTCTAGGGTAGTTGCTTTTTTTTTGCAAGCTGAAATTTTCAGCTCCATTATCTTTTCAGTAAATAACCCTGTTTGCTTGAAAATGCTCTGCAAATGATTTTTTTCTAGTATTTTGCCCTTCTGAACAGCTGCCAGTTTGTCTACCTAGACTTTCACTTGCGCATGTCATTAATGGCGCAAGGTGCTGGCTCCTCACCTGCATTAACCTGGATGTGACAGAACATGCGGATGGAGGAAACCTGAGCCACCATGTGGCTTTCCCTGGGCTCTGCAGGATAGTCTGAAGTGTGCCAAGTTTTATGCCTGAGAATCTGGTTATAAGGCGGCAGTGTTATATTGGTTATTAGCCTGCTTTAATTGTCTGTCTGCCATTGTAGGGTTCTGTGTGGCATTTTATTTTTGTCTGCTCTTTTATTTAAAAAAGGCTCTTTTATATAAACATCAATATCAAGAGTAATGGGCAAATGCTGAACATTATGTTTTTGAACAGGGTATGGGATTTTTGACACTGCTTAACTCTTGAATTTCTGCCTAACTGATACTACTTGGGGATTCTTGGAGCTTCTGTTTGAAGCTCTTGTGTGTTGAGTGAAACTGTCCTAGACAAGAAGAGAATTTAGGTCCTTGTTTTTCTGTGTACAACAAATGTCAACCTGCGTGAAAGCAAGAGAAGTAGCTCAACTACTTGTGGTCCTTGAGAAGTTGCTGGATGTGTCAGTGGATTTGGCTGAGGTTTGAAACCTTGGAGGGGATGACAGAACTGGGAATTTGTGGTAAAAACCTGAGCCCACAACAAAACTTTTTGGAGATAATACTTCCTTAAGGGCTTGAAGTTTTCTGTAGTTTATAGCTTTTTCGGTATAGTAGACATACAGTATTTGGTAATATACCTCCTCCTGAAGTTATATGTTGCTTGGTCAACTGTCATTTTAATGATGCTGTTACAATGTTTGCCCTAAGGACCACTAAATCTGAAGGACAAAATTATTACTTATTCCAGATAAGCAGTGTTATACCAAAGGGGACCCATCCTGCCAGACCTCATAATAGGATAAAAAGTTGTCTGAAAATGGTCGTAGCTTTGGGTGATTTTTCTCACCTACTTTCACTGCTTAAGATGTGAAATGTAAATATTTTTTTTTTGTGGGTAATTAAGTGGGTTTTTTTGGGGGTGTTCTAAAGTATAAACTCAAACTTCAATTTGAATTTGAGTAAAAATGAGTAAATATGGAGGTATCTCTTTAGAAGTCTGAAATAGATTCTTAAATATTCTGATGTGTTTTTTTCCCCCTCTGAATGGTAACAGGTTTTTGAAATGTGCGGTTGAACATTTTGTTCATATTTAGAAGCCCTCAATGAGTAAAAATATTTGTTTCAAAAGTGAGTTTGAGTACAATAACACGCAAGATTGTCAGTGAACTGCACAGGAATGTATTTTAAATTGTCAAGCTTAAATGGTGAGATGTGATACTCTGCAGTTCCGTCTTTGTATAAAGGTCAGGACAGTTTTGGAGTGTAACCATTTTATTTGTTTACAGCTGCAAATATATGGCTGAAAGATTCAGATGTTGTACATGGTCTCCATCCACAATATAGCTGTGATTGCCTGAAGTTACTTCAGCTTTCTCTTCTGTTTTTATCTCTTAGAGGAAGAATTCTTTGTAGATGCATAACCATATTTTCCTCTTAGTGATTCTTCTGTGCCCGTGGCACATTAGAGCTTATACTCTGTGCATCGCGCGGAGCTATTTCTGCAGAAGTCGGAAGCTGCTTTTGGCTCCCTGCCTTTATTTATTGTCATGAGATTGCCATGTACTTGCCTGTTTGCTTCTGCAAGGAGTGACACCATTGCAGGGTGGTTGGAACTATGGCCATGAGCTGTGTTGTCGACCTGTGGGCACAGGAAAAGGTTTGGGGATGGGAAGATCCCGATGTCTGCGCCACATCTTTCCCTTCTGTATTTTTGTTCCATTTTTTGAGTGCTGTTTTGAGTATGCGCTTAGGTCTGTGCTGTCCTATTTCTGCAGACAAAAGCCTGTATAATGCAACTCCATCCAGCTGCAGAAAAATAGGCTTTTTTTTTTCCTAGAGGTTCTTCTTCATTTTATTATACTTATGCTACCCTTGAATTTGAATGTCCCAGCAGGTAAAACTTGATGTGGCTCAACTTGGCCAGTGTCCGTCTTCCCTCCACCCTTATGTGGTACCGATCTGTTATCTTTGGCTCTGTTCCATGATGTTTAACCCGAACATTTGTGACTTTTCTTTTGGTCCTGCTCCTGTTGCTGTTCTCCTGGGCAGGCAATGCCCTCCTGGAGCAAACCAGGTCTAGAGTCATTTGCTGAACAAGTGTAAGACGTGGCTCAAAGTGGCAAGAAAACTACACTTATTTGTATGGAAACGCCGTCCTCTGCAGACTCTGCAGCCTCTACCAAGAAAGAGACCTTCAAGCAAACAAAGGTTATTTTGAGGTGTACTGTGGGCTGAGCTAGACCCACCCCTCCACCCCGACTTCTTGTCTCAGTTTTGGCTTCCTTAGTCTGCACGTTTATATAAAGATGATTTGTGTAAGTTATGCGGCTTCCCGATTCTGGTGCTGTGAGTGTGCCTACCACTTCTGCAGAATCTACACTATATTAAACTTTCTACTCCAAGAAGCTTCTTGGGTTAATCCCGCAAGTAAAAGAGATGACAAAAGGGACAGGAGGCTGCTAGAGGGGTGGCCTTAACCAGGCCTTTTTAAGAGAAGGAGATTTAGCAAGACAGTTGTGGGATCCTAAATGGATTTTTTTTCTCCATTCAGTATAATTAAGAAATTGTGATATGGGTCAATATGAGATTCCATATGGTATGCCACTGAAAGGTTTGCTGGAAGGACACGTTTGTGAATGAAAGTTGCCATGCGATATGCTTTAATGTGTTTAAAACCTTTATTTTTGCTGTAGGGACTTTGCAACTTACTTGACTGTTTTTTATTTATTCTTATTCTTTTACTGCTATTTATTTATTCTTGCAACATAAGTTTTGATCAGGGTCTGATCAAAACAGTTTTTAAAAAATGGATTTTAGAGACTTGTTAGCATACAGTGAAAATACCTTTAGGAGACTGACTGTGTTTACTTCAGTCTTAAAGATCTCTTTCCCCGCCGCCTCCCTCCCCCCCTTCTCCCCCCCCCATATGCCTGCTCTGCGAGCAGCTCGGGTGCCTGAGATGAAGCCCTTGAGCAAGAGCTCCTCCTGCCCGCCCAGCTGCAGAGATGCAGAGGCCGGATTATTCCTGCTTTCCTATAGGCTGGAGGGGGAGGGAAGCGTGTGTGCGAGCCGCGCTTTGCCGTTCGCGGCAGCGGCACTCGGTGAAACGGCCGCGTTTGGGCAGCCCGGTCTGTGCCGCCTCGGCGGGGCACGGGCTCACCGGGCCCCTAAAGCCTGCCCGGGGCAGCTTCGAGGCCCGCGATCGACCGGGGACTCCGCGCGGGGGTCCCGGCGGCCCCGCGCGCCCCGGCGGGAGGAGCCGCCGCCGCT
>VWPW01003900.1:911930-1025165 GCA_013389825.1 Crypturellus undulatus | reverse complement strand
CGGGGAGGAGCCCGCCCCGGCGGGGCCGCGCGCGGTGTCGCCTCCTGCCGCCGCCCCCAGCGCCGCGCGCCTCGCTCGGGGTTTGGCTGGGTTAACGGACACGCGCTTTGTTCCCGCACCTTTCCCGATGGGAAGCTTTGTTATTGCTGCTTTCTCCCCCTGAAGGATCCCGCCTGTTTATGTAAAGGCTGATTTTTGCGCGCCATGGAGCTAGATTAAATGTCCACAGCAGGCGGCAAGCAGCGGGCACAGAGGCATTTCTCTGCCATCTCAGTCGCGGATCGATTGAGGTGCCCGCGCTCTGGAAAGATGTCACCGAGCATCAAAAACTTGGATTGCTTCTCGCCAATGCTCTGCCACTGTAAAGTGGCGTGCACCAACAACACGCTGTCCCTAATGTTTGGATGTAAGGTGGGTCTATGGAAGGGCTTTCCTGGAAGTAGAAACCAAGTTTAATAGCGTATTAATGACTGTCGCTATGTCTAATCTATGTCTTAAATTTCAGTTTAATAGCATGCGTCTTGTTCCTTGCACTAGGTGATTTTTTCAGGGATCTCAGTGCTTGTGACAGGAGTAAGGAATTGCTGTGCCTGCTGGTTAAAGAACCCTTTGACCAACGTTTCAGATTTACCAAGTGCTGCATGTAAAATGTCGTCATTCCCCATTAATCAGCATTAATCATCATGTAATCAGTTTATTGCACTTGGCTTTCGTTTTATTCGACTGTAGAGAATTGAATACACAGGGGACTTGCATGGAAATGCAGGGCTGGAAATGCCTCCTGACATCATTCTGAGAGAAGCGATTGCTAGTGGCAGGTTTGGGTTTAACGGTGCCCTCGGGCTTTTTAGTCATCTTCAGACTAAATCAGCTGTTCAGGCTTTAGAGGAGTAAAACACGTAATTTGATAATTTTTAGAGTAGGAATTGGAATATATTCAATGTCATGTCAAAAGTGCTTTTTCAGGAAAATCAGATAATGTGAAGGATATGAGGGGAACCCCAGCTGCTGGAAGGCTCCTTAAAATGGATTGTTATGTGTCTAAAGTTACTTGGAGGCTAAGATGCAGAAATCTCTGCCTCCAGAAGGTATTTTGCCTAAAACCAGTGTTCATTTTTACCCCCAAAATTGTGCTGAACTGTGCTGAACAGTTCTCTCTGTATGTGTATATATACATGCAGATAAAATTCATATACATATGAGCATTTTTTTCTTATACATGGAAACCGCAGTATATCTTGTGGTTTATGTATGCATATATAAAGCAGAGTCTTGTTGATGTTGCATAAATGCTACCTTCTTTGAGAGGGAGGAGTCTGAATTTTTGTGGCTCTTTTGACAGTGAGAGTTATTTTTTATAAAATAAAGCTGAACGCTTCATTTCCAGTGGAGATCACTTTCTGCTTTTTTCTATCTACTTGCTCTTCTAGTATTCACTTGTCCGTCTAGTATTCAAAGGTTTTTAATTGTAAACATGTTTATTTACTGTTGCAAATTGGAAATTTTGCTGCAAAATTATTATTTTTTTCCTTCTCCTTATTCTTCTTACAGAACTGCAGATTCTTTCCTTAGGTAGAACATTCTCACATGTAAAACTTGACTTGGGCGGGGGGGAAAGCCTTGTGAAGTAAGAGTGAAAATAGGATTTTAATTCTATCATTTGAATGGCAGATAAGGGATACTTTTCACTTAAACAGCAAACCGAAAATACCCAGAAATGGCACTTCAGTCATGGTGTCAGATGCAACCAAGGGTTGTTTGCTGCTGTCCTCACACATGGGGGCAATGTTAATACCCGGGTGTGTTGGGGGTTCCTAACGTGCTGCAGTTCAGAGCCCGTGAGGAAGGTGGGCGCAGCCTCCGAAGCCAGAAGCGCCTCCCCAGGTGCCTGCAGGGCCTGACCCCGTTCGCGAGGTGGCTCGTGGCAGTGTGAGCAAGTTAAGTGCTGAGGGAATCCGCCGACAGGGTCCTGGTGGGTTCCACAATGTCTTTGGCTCTAGAGTACTGGACACAGAAGTGAGTCTTGCAGGTGGATGGTACCTGGAGGGCAGTGAGTTTTTTTTTTTTAATGGTCTTTTAAAAATAAGTTTAGTTTTCTAGTTGTTTTAAGTGTGAGGTTTTTATTCTCTTCAATAAAACTGTATAACCAGCATAATGTGGGTACTTCATAGTATGCAAATACCAAAGAACTGAAGGTTGTAGATTTAAATAATTCCGAGCTGCTGGTTTTTGCTATTTTTCTTTTAAATAAAAATTAATAATAAAAAAAAAAATCTTAAGTTGTGTTGCATTAACCCTGAAATGGCATTATCCTCTGAGATGGTATGGTTTTGAATGCTGTGGCTTACTGAGAACTGAAGGGTCAATGTCTCAATGACAGCATATGTTGAACAGCTGCCTGTACAGAGCAGTAATGGAGAATAAGCTGTTCAGTCCTTTCCATGCCGGGAAAAACTGATCTCCTGCAGATATTTATATGAATACATTATTTTCCTCCCTTTCTGTTTTTTTCTTGACCATGTGAAAAGAACATTAACCATATGACCGCTATTTTGCATGTCTTAGTCTTTGACATGCCCGAATGGAGTATTAATACACAATACTACAGTTTTTCCTGGTGTTCATTGCACTTTATATTGGAATATTGCTTCTGGATGCCCATGAGCTGAAGCATTGCCCAGGTGTTTGCATCATGACACACAGACAGTGTTCAAGGTAACGCTGTGACCAAATTAACATCTTGTACACCATTTGATTCAAGATGCAACAAACTGAAGCCTTCAAAGGAGAAGAGAACTACGTGTTAAAGGCTGCTTCCCATGTCTGTGGTGTTCAAATGTCACGTTTTGTTTTAGAAATCTTTATTGCCTTATTAGAAGGAAGTATAGAGCTCCTGTTTGAGAATAGAAGATGTTACTCAAAGTGCTGGATTTTTTTTTTTAATAAAACCATCTCTCTTATTTCTGGCCAAATACTTTGTAGCATCCAGTATGTCATGTATGGAGAGCTTAAAGTGTAATACCAAATTTTCTGCTAAGTCAAGAAGTCCTGAACATACTTAATCCTGTCTCTTAAGTCACTTAAGTCTCTTTTGTGTTAACCACAGACTTTCCACCTTCTCATGTAAACAGTTAATTGCTTGCAACTAGACTTTAATAATTTGTAATCTATTCAGTTCTTAGTTGTACCAATTGTGGAATAAACAACCATTCTACAATGGCTCGCAAATTCTTCCTTTAAACATTTGTGCCTTACTCCTTTTTTTTTAAGCATGAATGCAAAAAAAATCCAACATATGAGTATACTAATGGATGGGAAATCTGACTTTTGGTGTACCCCACATGGGAGCTAATTCATTTGTGATGGAGATAGTAAGATAACATAAGAAACAAGAAGCAGACAAGGATCTTGGGAATATGGACTTTTCCATGCTGACTACAAAATGCCACTTCCAGAAGAAACTGTCAATGAGCCAGTGTCTAAGTTAGGCCTGACAGTGAAATCTGATGGGTTTGGGGGGATGAAAGGTAGGCTAGTTCTTCTGTCTATAGATCCTCCTGGGTTTAGCTGTACTAATTACATTATGGATATTTCAGAGTATAAAGTTTATACTGTGGCTAAGATGGCATAGAAAGATGCCTTAGATGCAGGCATGAAAGCATTCTTTTAAGAGCTTTGAATTTTGAGAAAGCTTTGACCCCCAAGGCAAAAGTTTCTGGAAAAAGGAGAAAAATACTCATAGCTGGGATTCCCTGCAGTCTGACAGTGTGTGTGTCCCATTTGATTTCACTTTCATTAATGTGACAATGTCAAATCAATCTACTTGAAGGCATATCAGTATAAAATGCCTCCATCTCAGTTAGCTTCTTCAGGAGTCTTTTAAAAAAATATTAATCTGAAAAAACCTTATTTTTTTGTTTGTTTTTTTCTTCCCTTTTTTATTATTAGGAGAACATCAAAATGACTTGTATTTAATAGTGAGCATGACACAAAGAACTTGCTGTTGAGCACCTATTCTTAAATGAGAGCAAAGATGCTAACATATCTGCAAATAACACCTTGATTCTATGCTGTATAACAAAGCATGTGAAAAATAGGACTTTGGAATTTGATTCTAGTCTGTGCTGGCACACTGTGTTAGTGTCACAGTACCTCCTAGTTGCACTTTTTTTTTGATCCAAGTTATGTGCAGGCCAATACTTAGCTGGAACACACTGGTGATTTTATGTCCTTCTGTCTCCCTCCTTGAGGAAGATGCTGTGTCCTCTGAGGCACTTCGCTTCTCCAGAGGATTGGAGAGACTCACACAAAGTATGTCAGCAGGTAAAGTGTTGCACTGGAAGCTTTGCCTTAGCAGTTTTCTCTGGAATACGACTTAATGGTTGCTTTTGCATGTCAAAATTATTGGAGCTTATTTCCTCATAAACAATGTCTGGAAGTCCAAGCAGCAAATTAATATTTATTTATTTATTTATTTATTTATTTATTTATTTATTTATGTTTTTTGCGAGGAGAGAGTGCTTTGCAAGAATTGCAGGTATTTAAATTCTTGTGCTCCTTTGCTTTCAATATATTGCTTTCCAGTATTGCCTCTCAGGAGCTCTCTTCTGTTGAGTGCAACGCAGTGTTTCCTCTTGACTTATGTTGCTGGGAAGATCTTTTGAAGGGCCCTTCCAGTTTTATTTTCAGTTAAAATTCTATACAGGATGAGTGAGAGCAGGCATCAAATTTGGAGAGACGCGTACCCGTGGCCTAAAACCATAATGTTCTATCACAGTCTCTACTTGCCATATCAGAGAAAATATGATACTATGAACTTCTGTTTATTTATCAAATCTGAATGCTTATCTCTAGTTGTTAATATCTCTGCTTTGTTCTTGCTCTTGGTCCATGTGGACTTGACTTGTGCAGTGAAAAAGAAAGCTTGGAGATGGGCTATGCAATTTGCCTGCAGGTTTTCCTAACTTTGAGAGGTTTTTGCTTGGAGAAGAGGATCTCTCCTCCAGGAAAGAAGGCCAAATTATGGTTTGGGTTTTAAGCATGCTTTCACTCTCATTCAAATATTAAAAGCGTCTTAGCATTTTTGTGTGTATGTGTACAGAACATTATTCTCCCAGATGTCTTGTCGCATAAGCCATGAATTGATTTGGGCCTCTAATATGAACGGGCTTTCAATACCCATCACATGCAGAAGAGGACTGCAGTTATTGCTGCCTTTCCTTTTGTTACTGTGTCATCAGGTAACCAAGGACACGTTTACCTAGTGGACTCTTTTTTCCTGCGAGTGTCACATTCTATATGGCTTGTATCTATAACATAACTCGTTATGTGCTGCTGTAGCTTTTTGCTATCAGTCTAAGGTACAGGGCTGTGTGGGGGGAGTCCCCATTCACTTTATTTTCTTTTTGTACTCTTCATTAGAAAAACATGTTAAAAATGTAAAACCACAGTTTAATAATCTCCAGAGGGTAGATTATGCACTAATCTGGGTTTGTTTTGAGATATCTTCCATCTAAAATATGTACAGAAACTCAGACAGAATAAATCCAGATCCCTGTTTGAATGAATTATTCAAGGATTTTTTTCATCATTATGAATTTTATCTTGTATTTTGAAAAGCTTTATAAAATTTCAATAAAAATCTCTTAGTTCTCCATATTATGTTGCAAATACTTCTGTTCATTTTTAATATTGTTTAACTACCAGGCTTGTGAATTTAGGCAGGGAGGCTGGGACCTGGGCAGCTCACAGGATGCGTGGGTATCCCTGTGGGGAGGTCTGGGCACTGTTCCCATGTAAACCATCATGACTTTATTAAATATTTTTTTTTCTGTAGTTATCACCAGCAAATCATTTTTAACCCAGTCACAGAATAGTGTGGTAGTAATGAGTTATTACTTTTGCTTGAATGATTTCTAGAAGAAATCCTGATGATTGTACTGTCAGAAAAGAAGCAATTTGACTGCATTGTGATTGATTTATAAACCTGTAACTGAAGCCTTCAGGACAATGTCTGTCAGGGTATGTGACAAATATTTAGGATGGGGTGGGTTTGCCCTTGATGATTGCAGAATAGTCTGCAAAGTTTCTTAAAGAGTTAAATTTCTTGCTGCAGCAAGAGGTGTGAGGCCACTGAGGGAGGCAGTGTGTGACCCGGGCTACTTCAGCACTGCTGCCTGGGATCTTTCCTGTGAGCCGGCCCGTGCCGCGCAGTCCTCGCTGTCCCTTCTTGCCGGAGTCCCTGAGCAGCAGAACTGTGCCCAGGACTCGAGTACTTCGTTTGTGAGCAGAGCAGTGGGCTCTTGCTAGCCCCTCTTGTGGCTCTGGCTGTTCTCCCCTTCTTGCTGTGGTGCCAGCCCTGCTCATGTCTCATCCTGCTATGAGCCACTTGAGGGCATTAGAGCAGCGGAAAATTAATACTGCAGCTTTCCACGGTGTGCTGGACTTGCTGCCTGACCCAGCTGGCCACCAAGTCCATGGAAAGCAGGAGTCAGGGCAGGCAGAGATTTGTGCCCCTGGAGGGGGCAGAGAAGAGGGGGCTGCTCCTTGGGACTGCAGCTCTGCTGTACAGCCCCACACTCGTGGAGCAGGTGTAAGGCTGTGTCAGCAGCGTGGGGTTTGGAGTCGTGCCTTCTGGCAGAACCGACTTGGCATATCTGAAATAAGGGACTGCTGCCCCGGGCATGGGCAGGTTTGAAGGGTGGCTGCCTGTGCCGGGTCACGTGGCCAGTGGCAGCTGGCCAGGGTGATGCTCTGTGATGAAGGAACTTGCCGCTCTCCACAGGAGGGTTGTAGCTGTGAGCACTGGTGTGCCCTGGAGCTGGAGCGCTTCCAGGCCCACACGCGTGTGTTGTGGGGTGTGTGCCTGTATGTGATGTGTGTATAGGGTGAGGGCAGTTTGGTGTATCTCAGAATTAGTACTGTGTGTGTTATGTTTGCGTTCATCTCCTGTTTGCTCTTTAAAACATTACCATGCTTGGTTTGGGCTATTTTAAATATGAATTTTGAAGGTTTTCAACAGCAACCTTGATTGTTTGGGAAATGCTTTCCAGTCTTGAATAGTGCATCAGAATCCGTTAGAATTTCACACTTAAGGTGTTGTTTTATTTTTCTTCTGAGATGGTTATAGCCGTTGTCAATGCCTCTTATGAAAGAAACTCCTTCACTACAGTGTTTTTTTATTCTTAATCTAAATGATAATGACACACTGATCCAGTAAAACTTTATGCATAATCTGTTCTGTTAAGCACTAGATGAATCTTGGTAAATAAATATTTCTCAAATAAATCTAGAGACTCTTTACTTACACTTGTGAGTGTCCAAGTAATTGTTTCTAATATACGTGTCTACTTTCAGAAGAAATAAAGGAGGTTTTCTGAGCTTAGCCTAAAAGTATTCACAATTCCATAAAAGTTTGTCTTGATTGCCCTGCGACAGTAGTTGCTCATTTTGTGTGTGTTAAGTAATTCTTAGTTTTTAACCTGAATGCCACTTTAGCTTTTGACGATCCTGTCAGGTCTGAATTGTGAACTTAATCCACTTTCAGATCCCATTGTCCTTGGTTGTCAAATTTAAGATCGAGCCTGCAGGGACTGTTGTGAGTCCCAGTCCGGTCCGTGGCCCTTGTGGAAAGGCAGGCAGCTGGGCAGAGCCAAATTCCTGCTTCCTCTGTGCTCCTTGTGGCTCTGAGGTTACTCTTCTAATCACCAGGTCACAGGGAATGTGATAGTGGAAGTGCCTGTTTGTGTTGGTTTTTTTTTTGGCTAACACTGTCCTTTCTTTCCTATTTCTGGTGCTTAACATCATTGCTGCAGCAGTCAGTGTCATTTCTTTGTTTTGCAAGTTAAAAATAAGTCTAATATTTTTAGCATTCAGAAAATAGTTGATTGGGGAAAGTCTAATACTGAGCAATCTACCATTTCCTTGCTGCAAGGGAAGGAAGAGATTGTATTCTCTGTCACTGGTGAGCTGCTAGACGGCTGGGTCATCCTGAGAGTCCTGTACCCTGAGGATGGGAAAAAGTAAGACTTCTGAGTGACCATTGCAACCTTTACCAGCTGTCAACATTCCCCTTTTCTCCATTTCCATCCTGTTAAGTAGGTCTGGAAGTGTCTTGAGTCTGTTTAATAAGTCTGATACTCTCACTTTGCTTTTGGGAATTATTTCTTTGTCTTGTAGTAGTGTTTTGCTTGGCGAGTATTTATGGAGATGATGATCCATGTTGCTTCTGCCTTGCTGTTTCTGACATTTCAGAAGTGTAATGTTTCTCAATTGACATCTTGATCTCAGGTCAGCAGATCTGGCTAAAATAAACTCTATTTTTTTTCAGTATTGGTGTGTATATATACGTGTATGTATATATATGTGTATATATAGCGTATATGTAGAGACACCCATAAAAGACTTGGGATGATGAGGTGATCAAAAAACTCTCTGGCAGACTTGCTGATCAGCATGGGAAAAAGCTGTTGAGGCTGATGGGGTTGTAAATAATGAGCTGGCACTGGGAGTTTCTGCTCTTCTGAGTTGTGTATTGTCTCTTTCAGAAGATAAGCATGAATATTAAAGCTAACTTGCTTTAGTTGGAGTTGGAGCCAGTTGTGATCTGTTAAGAATTGAAGTGAGCAATAAGGCTCTGTACGTAGGTCTGTGTAAATACTGGGTTATTAAAACTTACACTAAAAATGAAGCAATATGATAAATTGAACTGAAATCCACTAGGAATCGATTTTTGAATGAGTAACTCTTGTTTGACTTTTCGTGTCTGTATAATGAGGGGGTAACATGTTTATATGGCTATACGGATTAAGTGCTGCAAGCAGGACTCTTCTAGTCTGTTCATAAATAGATTGTGTTGGGACAGAGTTTTCAGTTTAAGTTACTATTTCCAACAAAATGTCAAATTATGTTGCATTTCATAAACCTTCGAGTTTGACAGAGTATATATGCTAACTTCTCAGGGACACCAACAACGGAAACCTAACGCACACATAAGTGTAGATGTAAATGATTGAAAATAGCTTGGCTTTACTTGATTTTTTTTCATTTTTCTGCGAGTTATTAACCTTTTTTAACAATAAAATGATATTTATTACATTGCACTATAAGAGAAGTAAAAGGAAAAGCTTTCTAGGAAGGCGAGCTGGGGACAGCTACCACGTACAACGAGACTGATCCTTTTCTGTGCCTGTTGTTTCAGAAATACCGCTATCAGGATGAAGATACCCCTCCCCAGGAGCACAGCTCCCCGCACATTAGCAGTGAGGTAACAGGTCCAGAGCTCGTTCACGTATCAGAGAAGAATCTGTCGCAGATCGAGAATGTACATGGATTTGTTTCTCATTCTCATATTTCACCAGTAAAGGTAGGCTTTTTCTTTTTTTGAACTCTTATGACAGTGAAGTTTGTGAAAGAAACTTTTAGCAGATACATCTACTTGTATTTTTGCAGAATTGTTCCTTTGTAAAATTTGTTGCAGGTGTTAAAACTTCTGATGGAATTCCATACAGTATTCTGATAAAAAAGCACATCAAATGAAACACTTGGATAACAAATGTATGTGATGGAAAGGTCTTGGATGCAGTTATGTTTGGGCACTGCTGCTGTTTTTCAGTTGTGCTTTGGGGTTCTTAGAAGAATCTTATATATAATTAGTTACAGATTTGCTTCTAGCAAATATTTTACTCAAGGACCTATAGGAAAAGTATAATAAGCAAAATATAAAATATCTCTTCAGGAAAAAAGCAAGAACAGTATTGGTCTGTATCCTGAAAAAGAGAAGCTTCAAGATTGATTTAAAAACTTAGTGGTCACCAAGTGTGAAGCTTTTAGGGTTGTGGCAGGCAGGTCTGGTAATGCTGGGATCCAAGAACAAAGTTCTGTGATTAGATCTGAGTTGTGGTTAGTTGGGCAGGAACTGCAGCTGCCCGCAAGGTGCTGTTCCTTGTGAGCGAGACGTGGTGTAAAGTAGCAGTGCAACAGTATGGTAGGAAAAGGTTGCCTTGAACTTAGAGTTTTCAGAAAATGTTGATTGTAAAAAAGAACTTTGGGCATGTACTAGCTCTTTGCAAGTGAGCTTTTAAGTCCTCCGTAGAGGAGCAGATTGGATGGTTGTTTGATAATCTTTGTTCCAGCTTTGCTAGGATTTAAAAAATGCTTGTGTTGGTATTGAACATGCTGGGTTTTTTTTCTTCCCTGTTTTTTAACCTTACTAATATTGAAGAAGACACCTGTGTGTTTTTGTAGCTTTCAAGGAAGCAGAGGATGGGCTGAATTCTTAGCCCTCCTGAATAGGGTTTCGAGGGAGTGAGCTTGGAGTACACAGTTTCTTTTTTCTTGTGATTCTTCATGGGACCTTCAGACTAAAATGCACTTCAACTCACAAGGTTTCCTCTGCTGAGGGAATAGTTTGCTGAAGTGTTGGAATAAATGCAGTTAGAAATTAGTCCTGATTGTGCAGGAGATACCCAAGGTTCCTCTAATGGCCAGGATAGTTGGCCATTTCTTTCTTTTGCCTAACAGTGTCCAAGAGATATCTACAGTTTTGTCATTAGTTGAAAATATATTTAGCAACAGTAGTTCTAGGTTGGCTTCTTGCACTGTATTTCAAGCTCTTGACCAGTGGACAAGATCTTGATTAGCTATATTCAGTCTTAGATTTCCTTAAGGAAACTAACTGTATTAGTGCATATAATAAACACTTCTCTATATTTTATTGTCCTAATAAAATGTGTGTTTGATGAAATTGTTTTGTAAAATATCAACACTAAGTGCATCTGCAGCTTCAGGTGCAGAGTAGTGTTAGTTTAAGAATAGACATAAATCCAAATCCTGCTTTATGGTTGTATGCAGTTTTTTAAAAAGTGCTGCAGAGGGCAGTAGAAACAGCCTTTCTGGTGCTCTCAGAGCTCCTTGATACTGCAGTACAAAAATGCAGAATAGGGACGGCGTTGGCGAAGACCAGAGATGCCTCTTAGTCTCTGGTTTGCATTTCGTCCTAAGAAGAAAAGCATTCCAGTGTCATGCACCTTAAATCAGCATTTGCAGCTTGCTCGGTTCCAGAACGATTCTCCAAGGGCAACTTTCAGTTACTAAGAGGACAAATGCATGCCCATTCTCTAAAAATTAGGAATATGTAACTACATTACTGTTTATCACATGTTTTAGATTAAGTGTACAATAACTGAGGGTAACTGACCCTTTTGACAGAAGGCAAGAGTTGTGTAACTTGGATGTCTCAAGCATCAGAGAAGCAGATCTGACCTGCGAGAGTCTTTGTCCTCTGTTCCCTACTCCATATTGTGATGTGGAGCACTTCTGCATCCAGTGTGGGAATGTTCAATGAGAGGAAATTGCCCAGAGAGTGAAAGTAGCAAAGCTGTAAATGCCTCCTTGAGACTGTTGTGAACACTCTGAAGAGTGTTTGTAGGCCAGCAGGCTGCTAGTTGCAGCTGTGCTGCAGTGCGAAGGTTCAGGTTTTTTGGTGGCGGCTTTTCCCCCGTTCCTGAGGCGTGTGGGATGGCACAGGGCACACAGTCGTGGGCAGCAGGCAGTGCTGAGCAGAGGGGCCACTAGATGGGGGTGCAGGGAAAGGACTCGTCGCTCTACCTGTGCCACTGAATGGAACTTGCTGTCTTACCTTCAGGTTGGCATTTTTAATTTAGCATTTGTTTTAATTGAATAGCTCTGAGCTAAATCTTTTGTGGATAGGATACTATGTAAGTTCTTAACTGCCTATCAAGGTGACAAGCTCTGAGGAAAGCATCTTACATGGTTTTAAAGTGACAGATCATGCCAGTCCCAGATGGAGTATGACGAAAAAGATCGATCTTAAATTGTGGTGTGCTTCATTTAAAGTATTTTCCTTTTCATGCACAAGTTGCACTCTTTGTTATTCCCTATTAAGACGTAGGAAGGCAATTCAGTATTAAATATTTAAGTTCAGAGCCTGGTTGGGACTATAGTGTGTTTCTATGCTGTGTTTGTACATTGTGTGTGATTATTTGGGACTATTATGTTTATTTTCACTTGTAATACAGCACCTCTATTTTAAAAAATGTAATAAGCAAACTACAAAATCATGTATGGCACTTGAAAGATACAGTGTGGTTGGTGTAATAACTGTTCGTCTTTATCCTTTGAGATAAAGATGTTCTTGATTAAACTCTTTACTGTTACAATATTCATTACAGTTTCATTATATCTATTTACAACTCAAAACGTGCCAGAGCCTGCTGCTTGGAGAAGCTTCGAAGCAGCTGGTAAGCTCATGGAGGAAAATGTGGTGGAGTCGCCTGCAGGAAGAGAGAACTGGGCTCACTGATCCTGAGAGCTCCCTTCATTTCTCTTTTGTTCAATTATCTTTCTTGTCGCTTTCTCTTAAAATTTTTACCATAATGCCAATCTTTAAAATGCCTGAGGAGAATGTCTGCATTTGGTTGATTTCTTATTCTTATAGCATACATCAACTGCTGAACATGTGTGTTTTTGGTTGGAGCATTTATACAGGCTTTGTTAGGCTAATAAGGTACCTAGAAATTACTTATTTGTGATGCACAATAAAATATGAAGGACTGACTGACCATGAGAGCCCAGCCATAAGTGAATTAAAACCTATTACATTTGACATCATTAGTACAGCCTTGTGCAGCCACCACTGCCTTAGCAGGGATGGTGTGCTGCTGCCAGAACTGTGGGAAATACCTGCTTCTGAATATGGGTGTTTGGAGGTTGTGATTACCTATTTGTTGGCTCTGTTCATGCTATAAAACAAAGTCTATTAGGCTCAGCATTGTGATTCAGCATGTTATATGTATATTCAGAGCAATAATCATTGCTGTACGAGTGATTCCTATGCGGAAAAGGCAACACAGAGCAGTGCAGGCAGCTCCATGATCGACCTTTTTCATTACTAGCTACCTGCTTGATCTCATTCAAAGACTGGTTATTCTCTTGAGCACTTGTATATTCTGCCAGCATATTTGGGCTTCAGATTAAACAGCAAAAACCCTTACTTCCTATAGCATTTATTTTCTTTTTTTTTTTTTTTTTAATGTTTTAGACTCTGACATGTAGACTACTGCTGCTTGCTCATTTGAAGCACAATGTTGGAGTTTGTTGTGGTTATGTAAATTTCAGTAAGGAGAAACTGTGACTTAGTATTCTGGCAACATATACAACTGAGTTGATGCTTTTCTATATTTAAATAATGAAGTATTTCAAACGAAGATAATGCAGTGTCTCCTGTGGAGCCAGAAGACTGTTTTACTCCACAATTTTAATTACAAAAAATTTTAATTACAGAAATCCCCTTCCTAGGGGAAATAACTGGTACCAGGTCCTAAGCTGCTCTGATAAGGAACTGAGTAGCTTTAGACCTGCAGCCTTGCTCCAGGTCAGTGTCCTCCTCTGCTTTATTTTTCCATTTGCACAGCAAAGTTGGGTTTAGGAGAATTTAAACTTAATCAGGTGCAGCTTGCATAGGAATGGAAAAAAAATTCCCCTAATAAGATGCAGCAAGTTGCTGCCTTCAATTGCTCACAAATTGAGCTTCTCTTCCACTTTATGCCCTTCTCTTTTTCCTTGCAACCCAAGAAAATTTACTGTTTCAGCTGTCTTTCATATGTGCAAGACCTTTCAATTTCCATATTAGCCTTGGTCAGACTAGTTTCATTTTAGTCTTTTTTTATGGAGATGCAGGAGCTGAAAAAATAAAGCTCAGTCAGTCTCATTTCTGTACTGGAAAAACCTTTCTAAAGAGTAGAACCAGCAAATACCCGGGTAAAGTACTGCTGAGGAGGCAAAGACCATTCTATAGAGAAGTTCTGCCCCACTGATCTGTTGGAACAGATGCTTGGACTTGTTGATGCAGGATTTTCTCATGTGTTCATAATGGAATCCTTCAAAATAACTCTTAGAGAAATTAAGTTGTTACAGAATAAGGAAAAACTCTTGATGGTGAATCGGTTTAAAAAGAGAAAAAAAACAGAAAAGGGGAAAGTAAGCGGTGAGAAAGGTCAGTAATCAGACTGGGAGGTTACAAGAAGGATCTTGAAAGAAATGGTCTTCTCACTTGATCCTCTCAGAGGAATGAGAGCTCAAGGCTATGGGTTATAATAGACTAATGGAAAATCATCTGAAGGTTCAAAGGCAGGAGTGTAGGGTATGTCTGGAGATGCAGTAGGGAGCAGAAGTGAAAATGGTCTCATTGTAGAAATCTGCACTGATCTGTCATCTTAAGGAATGTGTGCGGTTTCTCATCGCAGAAGCTGTATCAAGCTAGAAATGGTTCATAGAGAAGAGTAGAAACCCAGAGCAGCAGCACAGTAAAATATCTGTCTGACTGTTCGCTTTGGGAAAGAGATGAGTCAGATAGCAATAAAACTTAAGTCATAGTGGGTAAAATTATGAAGATCAGTAGGAAATTATTATTTCCTAGATATAACTTGGTAGATAATAGTGTTCTGACAGTCTCTAAACAGTGATCTGCACTCAGCCTCTGACTCTGGAAATCCTTCAGGCAGTGACGACCTCTTGTTTCTGGATATGCCCAGAAGATATAGATCACAGCACACGTTCCCTGTCTCTACTGCCTTTTCTCTTCAGCTGGAAGGACCTTTATTAATTATTTGCAATTAATAAATATGGGAAATAGCTGCTTACATGTATGTGTGTACATATGCCATGTGCTTCCTTTAATGCAAAAGAACCATCTGTCTTTGTGTGAGTCTGAATCTTGTTCTAATAAGATTAATAGCTTCCATTAATCTGCCCTCATCCCAAAACTCTTGATCAAATGTCTCTGTAGTTTGGGTTAAAATAGGCCTCCCTTCTCATTAAATGAGCAGAGAAGTCTGTATGCTGATGGTTACTCTTCTTAGTTTGGGGAACTCCAAAGGCCCAATCAAGGTTGGCCAGCAGCCAAAGGGGTTGAAACTTTCCATCCACCCTGATACACTTTCCTATTTGTATTATATCCTAAAATCTGGTCTTCTCTGAGCAGGTAGACAAGGTTCCCATGAAGATGCACTTTTTATTTAGGAATTAGAAGGCTAATTGACATGTGTTTGTAATCTGCAGGGAACTTGCAACCTGTTGTCTTTACCTAAATTGAACTTTTTTACATCTTCATCAGGAAGTCAGTCGTCTGACTTGCGTAGATATTATATAGGAGAATAGTGGAAATTGTAAAACAAACACCCCCCAAAACTGAAGTTTTGTATGTGTCATTAGAAATAATCATTTTAGAGCCAGCATCAGCTTTGGTGTCTGCTCTTGGCAGGTGTAGTTCTGCAATTTTTAATCAAAATGTCTTGCCCGAGTTCTTGGTAGGTTACTACTTTTAGAATTCCTCTAAATGAGAAATATACGAATATGTCTAGAGCAGTTAGTCCCCATCTCATGTTAAGCCAGTAGTTGATCAAATCTGGCTTTTTTCAGCATGGATCTGTTCAACAACATACCACCAGAAACAAAAAAGAAAAACTCTAACAGATGGAATGTGGATTAATGCAAACGTTAAAACTTAAGATACACTAATCATCATCAAGTCATCTTAGCAACTGGTCATATCCTTCATTCCTTCTGAATTCTCAGTGCAGTTGGGTTCATTTTGCTGCATTAATAAAATATAAGTAAACCTGCATTAAACACAGGATGTTTGTGTCAGTGTGGCACGCCAAGAAGATGGGCAGGAGGCTCATGAGGAGCGTACGGAAGAGCAGGCACTTCTGTCTGCACTGCTTGGTAAGTCACCTGAGGTACGACGAGACTGCTCTTCAGTAACTTTTGTGCTCCGTATTTTTGCTAGAAATGCCTCTTTCTAGAGTAATTTTGCCAGCAAATTTGTTTTGAAGCTAGAATGCTTTCTGTTACTGACTATGTGAATTGGGCTTGAACTGAGGGAACTTTACCAGATCTGTGTCTTAAGTAAATGCTGAGCTTAGCGTTCTGCCATATCTTAGCAGAAGGGGTTAATTATTCTTTTGCCACAGTGTCCCGTTGGAGTAGCTTGTTCCTGGACTTTGTCTTGGAGCACTTGAGGCATAATATTGAGTAGGCTTGTTAATGCACTTAGATTTGTTAGGACAGTAAATCCTAATTAGGCATAGGTTTCTGAAATCTTTATAAAGAGAACGTTAATCTGTATCTAAGTTTTTTGGAGTGTCTTTTCCTGCATAGAAAGATACTGTTAAACCTTGTATTTAAGGATTTAATTTAGCTATAGATATTTCTTTTGTCTTTACCTTCTAAAATAAAAGTGACACCAAAAATAAATTCTGCTTTTAAGTTCTTGATCTTTTTCCTGTAAAGTATACATATTATCTGATACTCTGTTTGGCAGGATATTAATATAAATTACGTGAGATTTCTAAATGTTTCATGCTGTTCAAAAATTCATATAGCTCAGACTGCCGTTTGTATATGCAACATTCTTGTTGGTGTGCACTCTTACGTCTCCACGCTCCAAATCCTGTAGTACAGGTGTTGCTTTTGCTGCTTGAACAGACCACAGCAACTGCGTTGTCTTAGGCATCCCCACATCCTACTGTGAATATCCAGGCAGTGTCTGCACACGGACAGCCTTCCTGTGTCCCCAGGAAGATTACCTCATGCCTTCTGTACAGCCCTGCTGGGATTTCTTGCACCAAAAAAGGGAGGAAAACAAGCCCTGTCTTTGGTCATTGCTTTCAGGAGACTTTATACCTGCTTTTTTCGGAGCTCTAATACTTGAAGTATTTTTGTCGAGGCATCGCAGGTCGTTGATGGGGTGGATGGGAATCATCTTTTATGGCAAAGTTATCCCTGTCTTGCTTTGTGAGTGCTTGATAACAGCGTTAGGAGAAACAGGCCCCTGGCAAAGGCTTGTTGTATGTTGCGGTGTTGCCCTTCACAATGTGAAACAGTTGCCTTGCGCAGCTGCCAGCTCGATGTGTGCTGCAGCCTAACTGCTGAATTCTTCATTGTTTTAATCTGTGTGTGTGTGTGTGTGTGTGTGTATACTTTACATATATAGTGTATGCGTGTGTATATGTATATATATATACACACACTTTACATACGTAGATTGTGTATGCGTGTGTGTATATGTGTATATATATATGCGTGTGTATATATACACACACACGCATACACTATATATGTAAAGTTGCACTAATTCTTTGTGTTCTCAGGTCTTCTAGATGTATAGCACTGATGTTTAAGATTATATGATAAAAAAGACTTTCACTTTGGTGGTTCTTATGAAGACTTCCAATTAATAGTAATTTGTAATTTGTTCTGAATACTTTTAATTAAAACTAGAGGTAAAGAAATTTCTGAAGTAATAAATTCATAGGCATCATTTAGGCTAGGTATTACCTTTAAGCCTGGAAGAAAATCCCATTTTGTGGATGAATTCACCTTCAGTGAAATTTTTCTAGTTACTACTAGCAGTTAAACCTTGATAATGCAAAGCTTTGATAACTTAGTGCTCACGTTTTGTAGGTTTTACTAATGTCATGGACCTCTCTGTGACTGTTGACAACAGAAAACTTGAAGAAAAATAATTTCTTCCAGAATGCTAAGATGTCGAATTTGTGAGCATTAAAGACAGGGCTTTGCATTTCTCCCTATTCCAAACTAATTACATATACAGACACTGTCCCAATATGATAAAGCCCTATATTATTTTTAAAAAATCCCATCCTTTTAAATGGACAGTCTAGTTTGTTTCAGAGATTTTTGTACCTCCATAACCTGCCTTATAAGAAGATCTTTAAGGGCCCTGTGGAAGTCGGACCTTGTGTAACTTAATGATTTGCACTGCTAAGCTTCGTAGTTTGTCAGAATTAATCAGGTCAGTCTGAAAGGTGCCTTCCAAGTATTTCAGTGTGTTGTGCTGTAAAGGTGTACTAGTGACTAAGTAAATCATACATTAATCTTTGCTGCTGCACTTTTAATGTATGTGTTTTTGCGTGCATTGTAATGTAAGCTCTCCCTAAAGATTTGTTGCATAGAATAGTGTATTGCAGCAAAAAGGTATGTGGGGGAATCGGGTAACTTCCCCAGAAATGCACGTTGTGAATTGAGTTAACTTGTATTCTGAGTAGTCTTTTAGATTCCCCGAGACTTCTCTTGTTCCTGCAGAGAGCACAGAAAATCCACATCTAAGCAGGAATGTTCTTGTAATTTGCATCAAATCAAAATATTTTTATGGGAAAATCATTAATATTAGGGAAAAATCATTTGGGGAAGTGTTTTTAGGCTTATTTTGTTTGTTTGTTTGTTTTTCTTGACAATCCATGCAGTTCTGAGAAATCTGGTTGAGCCACAGTAGAAATACATTTATTTCTATTGTTCTCATATCATACTTCTTAAAGTGTTCATAGACCTGATCTTGGAAATAGATAATGTAATCATGTCACATTAGTCATAGGATTGGGACAACAGAGCCGTGGCTGCTGGAGGTTCACATTAATTTCCTTCATCTTCTTGCTGACTCATAAAATCCCCTAGAATCCATTGATCTGCAGCACAAAATGTCTCTGCTGTGCTACGGAGGAGCTCTTTCCTTCTGCTGTGCTCCTCTTGTGTGATAAGAAGAGAAAGCAAGAAAAAAAGGGGGGCGAGGGGAGGAATAAACCTTACAGCAAACCTTATTTTTTTTTTTTTAATATTGCTTCTGAATATCATATTAAGGCCCCTTTTTAACAGGAATGTTTTCACCAAGACGGAGTCAGTGAATAAATGCTGTTATGCTGCATGCATTCCTGTCTTGTTTAGTTCATGTTTATAATTTATGTAAGTGATGAAAAGATGCTATTGGATCTTACTACAGGCAGTGACTAGAATTTGTCAATTTGTGAATTTGTGATCTGGGCTTTCTCCACCCAGTAACTGTAATTGGGCATCCTCAGAGTTGGGGGTCTGTAACCCAGGAGTTACCTGCTTCCCTGTTCCTCTTAAATAGCCCAAACAGCTAGGAAGGGAAGCACAAGCTTTCCATCCTTCTGAAAAAAAAAAAGAAAAATAAGAAACGTTTCTTGCTTTTTATAATTAATTTTACGGCAATGAGCATCCTCTGGAGCCACTGCAGGTAGGGAAAGGATGTAGGTGGTGGAAAAGGTTGGAAGAAAAACAGCATCAGCTGTCAAGAATTTTGTTTTCCTGCTTTGCAAATGCTGCTGCTGTAATTCTATCTGCATTTTTTTTTTCCCTGATCATTCACCACTCAGCAGCTGGTAGGGAAGTAAGACTGCCTGGCAACCACCTGCAGAGCTGCAGAGATGAATTACATTTTCGGAAATAACACGCTCCTCTATTCCCGTGCCAGTCGGGGCAACACTAGCTCGAGCCATAGCTCCGTAGGCCCCAAGCACAAGCAGTGGGCAAAGAAGGGCTCAACGGATGAGCTGCGGAGCGAGCCGTCCCGGTGGCAGCAGATAGTGGCATTTTTCACTCGGAGACGTGGCTTCATTGACTGTATTTCTGTTGCTGCCAGCTCCACCCAGGTAATATGTCACTTGTTGAGGTTACTGTATCTGTGTGTTTTCTGATTACTGCTGGGCAGAAGGAGCTGTGTGTTTGTGTGTGCATGCTCCTGTGCATCTCTGGTAGACGAAGGGGTCTTTGCCTGCTTTCATTTTCAGGTCACAGGACTCAGTATAATTTTTAGTAGGAATGCATGAAAATGAAAATACTTGAATGGGATGCGGCTCTCTAGTGTTATTTTGTAAGGGGTGAGCTTCTCATAAATCTGATCGTGAGGTATTTTAATGAGATTGAAAAATGTAGTTTGCATTTTACCCCATGAGGGGAATTAAGTAGTTATTACATCATTGAATTTTGTACTACCTAAGATGACAGTTCAAATAACATTTTTGATTAAGAAATAGTATTTAAAGGATTAAACAGTTTAAAGTCTGAAAGTATATAGCAGTCAAATTCTAATTGGTAATACTTTTCTCTTTTTTTGGTGATTTTTAATTTTTTTCTTGTCTGCAAGCAATCTATAAATAACACTAAGGAATATCTTACCTATAGCATGAACATTTAATGTTAGTCTGTACAGCTTCTAAAAAAGCATGATATTTTGCAATTTTATTTGTGAACCTGTTATGCCGTCTTTATTTTTTTTATTAATATTGCAAATCAAACCTACCTTTCCTGCTTCTCCTTGAAGTATGCAGATGTGGGGAGGGCTACGAAGAGCAAGGATGTTAAGAAGAGTTTAAACTTATCAGTGTTGTTAGCAGATGAATGTGACAGTGAATAATGCCAAAAATGAGGATATATGAAAAAATGCGGCATCAGATTTCTTTAAGATCTTCTAATTACATATTTTTTTTGCTTGTTAAGTTCAATTCATCTTTAACCAATAAAAGAACTTTCTTGATGTATGGTACTCCATTTTTAACCTGAGTGCTGCAGAAAATTGTAGAAAGAAAAAAGTACCGTTTATGGAAATGGTGGTAGTAATAACATTCTTAAGTCTGCTGCATTGCAAACTATTTCATAGATGATAAACAGGCACTTTCCTTTGGAAGCCTCCTTATTGTCGCTCTCTGCTTCTTGTTTGTGGATTTAGAATAAATGATGAACAGGATGACTTTTAATAGAGGGTTCTGTAGTTTCTTATTGTCATAAATTTATATGACTAGAAGAGAGATCCTCTAGTTTATCATGAACCATTATACAAATGTAAGTTGCATTGAGTAGACATAGCAGCTTTTAGGTGCTGTTACTTTTTTTTTTTTTCCCTTTGGGAAAAGATACAATAGTAGCTCTCTGAATAACTATTGTAGTTCCACTTATCTGTTGATGCCTGAACATGTAATCCTGGAGCATATGAAGGCATGACCTGTTGGACAGGGCCGGAAACTTGGTGCTAAGTACAGCAGGGTGTAGTCCTCTTGAATTGGACCAGATGAGCATCTGAAGGTCCTAATCAGACCCAATCTGTGATTGAGAATACCGCATTGCTCACTTTATTTTTCTGCTTGGCGAAAATTGTTTGGTTGCAAGTCTGATGGTCACTGTATGTAAAAGAGAGAGAGAGAGAGAGGGAAAGAGGAAAAAAAAAAAAAGGCAGCTTAAATATGCTTGTGGCCAAAAGGAGGGGGAAAAACATGCAATGTTTTGAAATGGTTGTGAAAGCTTAATGGACATATTCTGATACAATACTTTGAAACATAAGAGCCTTGGAAGCCTTTTTGGCTGCAGACGTGCTGCCCTGCCTGCCTGCCTTGGCTGCCTGCTGCAGCTAGACTGGCCTGAGGGCTGGAGGGGCAAACACTTCAAACTGCTCTTTACAGGGCAGTTTTGTTTTCAGCTCTCTCCAGGTTTAGTTTTGTGAGACAGTAGTCTGGAAATTCTTGACCACTTGGATTTGCTACTCTAAGAGGCATTGCCGTCACCTCACTACAGTCCAGCTCTTTCAGCTCTGCAGCATCCAAATAATAAATAGTGGCTCGTGTAGTGAGGCTCATCACCAGCCTTGTCCTTTAAGATAAGTGCTTACAGTGGTGAGCTGTATATATACATCCTGTTGTGCTTCAGGCTTTTTAACATGTGCAGAAACAGACCAGTATTTTTTAAAATACTAATCTCTTGCTTCCCTCTGTATGCTGTGAGTTCCCTGGGGGAATGTGCTAGATAGTGCCTGTTTTGGCTGTCCCTTTATTTCCTTGGCTGCAAATCTCCCCTCTACTAGTGGCAAAAAAAGGAAGCAATGCCTGGAAATGTGGCCGTGTGCCCCTTCCTGCCTTTACCCCAAGCAGGAGCGGGACATGGGGTTTTGGGGAGTGTGGACTGATGAGGTGCTTCAGACCCGGAGGAGGCGAAGAGGAGGCTGGTGACAGAAACCAGAGCCCTGCTTGGCGCCATGGGGAGCGTTAGGTTTATGCCCAAAGAGCATTTGCCAGTGTGTCCAGTGGCCTGGAGTGCTAGTGAGGAGTGAAACTAGTAATGCATTTTCAAGCACTAAAGTTGCTTTATTTGCTCATCACCCTTCTTTTAATGTTACCATAATATCACACCTGACATTGAGATAGGAGAAATAAATGAACAACCCCAGGCGACAGCGATGCTTGGCACCGTGGAGCCTGGCTTGTGCGCAGCCCTGGCACGAGGGGCTCGAGGCCCCTCTATCAGTGTGTAGCTGCTGCAGCCTGAGCAGGGAGCTCACAGGCGCTGAATGCGCTGCGCCGCACACGGCGCCTGCATTGAGCACCCCGGGCCAGGAGCCGCCTCGTGGCGGGGAGAGCTGCCCCGTGAGTACCGGCCTGGCTTCCCCGCGGCCCCTGTCCTGCCGCATCCGGGGCGGCCGCTTGAGCAGCCGCAGGCCTTTGAGGCCTTTCCTTCTCCCCTCGTCCTTCTGCATTCCCTAAGCCTCAGAGTTGACTGTTCAATGAGAAGAATTAGGGAATTCTCTTAAAAGTTGGCCTCTCAATTTTTGTCAGCAGATTTTTTTTTTTTTTTTAATAAAAGCGCAATCTGTGGCATAAAATGGAACAGAATGATAAAACCAAATATACAACAAATTGATGCTGCTGCAAGTGCGGAGTGCTAAGCGATGGGCTTAAATAAGATTTCATTTTGCAAATTAAAAATATTGGCTGTTTTTAAGTGCTGCTCTAGTAAGAGGTATGGGTATGACAACAATAAACCAAGATAACTGTATCCCTGGCAGTCTTCCTCTCCTAAAGTCTTCCCTGAGCCCTGGAAAGCACCTCTTGTAATACCAGTGAATACAGGGTCTTGCCATGAGCCTCAGCTCTGGGTAGCAATTTGGCCCATGTTGCACTTCAGACTTGGAAATCGTGGGTTGTGTGGAACTCGCATGGCATTAAGGCAGTTCTTCCAGCAGTGCCTTTATGGTATTGTCAAAAGGTAAGGTTTAGCTCTTCGAGTATGCTGTCCCTATTCCTACTTCTCATTTCCATGAATCTCTAAAAATGTATTTTGGGAAAAAAAAAAAAAAAAACAGCAGAAAATCTCTTTTAATTCCTTTCATTTTTTTCCACTAATTTCTTTGGGGTTGATATTGAAAAGCTGAGCTTTTAAAATAATTTTGGCCAGTTGTTTGAGTTCAGGCAGTTCTTTTCTTTAGATGTTCCCTTCAAAGTTGTGCAGAGTGGTTTTTTTGTTTGTTTGTTTTTTTAACGATCCTAGAATATTGATTGGAAAAATTAAATTCACTGTCATACTATGAACACAGTTCCAAGATGCATAAGAATTGTTATGTAATTGGACAAGAAAACAGTTTTTAAAACACATCTAAGTGATAGTTGAAATAAGCAGGTGCTTAAGCTGCCTTTTTTTTCTTAATCAAGGTTTTATGGTTCAGGAATTGCAAGTGTCATATTCTTACACCAGAATTCCCCCTTCTTTCTTTATTCTTGATATATGTTACAATGTTTGTACAGTTTTAGGTATACAGACCCTAAAGCATGCTTAAGAATACATGAGATAAGATGAAATAGATAATTCTGGTGTAGTTATATAGCTTTAGCAAAAATTAAAGTTCATCTTAAAAAAAAAAAAAGTGACTTGCTGCAGGAAGATACTGCAACTAAAAGTTAAGTATAAGCTAAGCACATTTGTTAGTATCTGAAGTATTAAATAATTTAGTTGACAATCTCAGGAGACATTACAGTTAATGATGTTATGTTTTGGGAAAGATATGAAATCTCAGGGTGACTGCAAGATTGTTCCAGCATTCCCTCAAGTTTGTAAGTGAAAATAGGACTTCATTATATTAGCTATTGCACAGTATGAAGTTCTTCAATTTGCAGGATTTTTTCTTAATTATTTAATGTATCTTATGGATTTAAGCAGATGATACAGCAAAGAAAAAAAGTACTAGCTGTTTTGCTAATACATAGAATTATCAGCATTTTTTTAAATGCAAACCTTTAGCTGTCTTTAAATTCCTGAGTTTAAAATTTGAGGGTGCATTGCCTGAAAAGTGTTGCTGTTAATTTTGTAATTAGCACCTAAGGAAACAGCTTTGAATAGTATCTGCTAAGTTGATTTTAATTATGACGTAGCAATTCCTGAATTTTAAGCATGAATTCGAGTACATGAAAAATTCCCTTAGTTGTTTTGGTTTTGCTTAGATAATATCACATCTGTAATAATGTGAATCCATCTAAAAGTTTTAAAAAAAATCTGGCCCTCTGGTTTCATTTGCCATAAGATGGCATTTCATCTAGGATAAAAATGGTAAGAACTTATGCTTGGAGAGGAAGGCATTGTGTGTTCTGATCAATAGACTGAAATTAGAGTGTACAAAATACTTGCCAATCTAAATTCAGGCTTCAAGTAACTGTTTCTGAAATCTTTCTCCTGGAAATACTTTTAGTTATCTATGATGGAGATAAATATCAGCTTTGCAATGTGGTGAAGTGTTCTTGCCAGTTAAAACAAATGCAATTTTTAAAGCATTTTTTAAATCAATAAACCTTAAAAATGCATATCATGATTTAGGTAATGTCATGGAGGTTGTGTTAGCTGGCACAGCCAACTGTTGTTCCTCTTGTGCAGCTAACTAGGACGTTCCTGAAGCGGGGGCTATGTGTGTGTGTTCCGGCCTGAAGCCGCGCATGGGATGGCAGTGTTGGCACATACGAGATATTGCTTGGGCCAGCCACTTGCAGCGAACCACTGAGGACGAGAAGCAGGGCTGGGGCTGCCCAGGAACCAGCAGTTGCAGAGGTTCTAGGTTGTATGTTCTCTCCTCTCACTTCAGAGCTGATTGCAGAATTTCTTCATGTTTCTATTCCATTGTTTCTCAAGAAAATTAGGTCCAGAATGAGTCAGAAACCTGATAAGCCAAGAAAAAGGGGCCACAAAATGTCTTGCTTTTGGAGTACTGCTACTGCGGGGGCTGTTTGTCTCCGCTGTACCCAAGACTCTGACTCTTCAAGCAAGGCAGGCAGTGGAGCCCCGGGTAATGCAGCCTCTTCAGCTCCAGCAGCTGGCTCAGGTGGACTAGCAGTATCTTGCACTGGGAAGCGCAGTGAACAGAAGCCTCTGAGCGAGGTAGGGCTCTGTAGGTCTGTTAGATAATTTCACTAACTTATTTTTTTTTATGGTGCTAGTTGTCCTCTCAGTTGAGGATTGTATTGATTAAGTGTTTTGAAAGGCCAGTGTGTCTTTCCCTAGATTACTAAACGGCTCTAACAGCTCCAATAGCACAGCGTTTCTGTCCTGCTGCCAAAGCTGCTGTGTATGTCTCGGTTATGCAGTTATGAGTAAATGAGCGTCTGCTAGAAGCACTGAATCTAGAGGGGACACTGTCCTCTTCTTCTTCTACCTTGGTCTGCAGTGTCAAGAACTCTCAGTTGTAATTAAGGATGTAGAAGATGATTCTTTTAGTCCTAAAAAGTTAAGGCAGCAGAAGTGTCATGGATATTATTAGAAAATATGACTTCATCTTCTTAGAATGATCTGCATCTATCAAGACTGGCATGATATCTGTGTCTCCTTTAACTCTTGAATTTTTAGTTTTTTTTTTTTTGTTGTTTGTTTTTTTTTTTTTTTTCTCTCCTCAAAATCTTGGTAAACTTTGTATCCAGCCCTCCTAGGACTATCAGCAGAGTTTTTTGTATTGTTACCTAGAGATAAATTTAAACATTTGTCAGGACATGACCTATACATTCTCCTTTCAGAATAAGCTGCTTCCCTTTCTGGAAACTTTGCTGTAGCCTGTACTTTCTCCCTGTCTTCCAGAAGAGAGGAGGTACTTGAAAGTGTCTTTTTGGATAAAGGATCACTTCTTAAAATGTTGGGTCAAGCAATTATGCTATTGATCTTTCATTTATCCTGAAACTGTTTTTTTTCCTGTAGTAGTTCTTTCTGTATGAACATTTGATTCTTCCCCCCCCCCCCCCCCCCCTTCATCAAAATTCTTTGACAGTACCCAGAAATGGGCCTATCTGGAGTAAACAATCCTGAATACTAGGTAAGCACATAGTCCCTGATAAGCTTTATGCTTCTCCATTCTTCTCCTGAAGAATATCACTGAGATGGATGATGTGAATGAGACCAACTGGTCTTGGGGAGAGGGTAGAATAACGTAAATGAAACTGTTGTTGTTGCTTACTTGAGACCTACAGTGTTGTGTGTTTTGGTTGCTTACACCTTGATACTAAGTTGAGAGATCAGAGCAGTGTTTGGCATGCTGCTGTTTGCTGAACTTCAAGTGCAAGCATATTGTGAGGCATTCCCAGTATGTTCTTTATGTAGTTGTTACTTTAATAGGTCCATGAAAGAGGAGAATGCCAGGAAAAACTCTACCTTTTCATAGGATTCGTCTCATGTGCAACAGAAGTGCCTCTTGTGTAGCTCGCTAACATGACAGCGAGTATTGCCCCTTTGCCTATCATACAGTGACTCTATGACTGACATGCCTAGTGGCTGTTTTCCTTTCCTGAGGAAGGTACTATCCTAATGTGCCTTCCCAGTTTCATTCCTATGTGCAAGGTGTAGTTTCATGTATAACTTCAAGAGCACTAAAAGGTGTCTCCAATTAGAAGCAAAGAGAAATCATTCAGATCAGTTTTAACAGCAGGTGCTGTACTAACCAAACCATGTGATGACCCCATCAGATACCTGTGTTCGTGCTAAAACAACAGTCTCGGACCAGTGGCTTGTGTATCTCCTGGTAATTCCTTGGGCTTGGATGTAATTAGCCCAGTAGTGTTTTCTGGCCCCTGAACCATACACACAGTGTACATTGATATTGTACAGATACCACCTACTAGGAGTTGTTCTGAAGGAAATGCTTAAGTTGTGATGGTTTTATCTCCCTTTCACTGATAGGACTGACCTCTGTTTTCTGAGAATGAGTATGCTAGCAGTCTGATTCACGCTGACATGCATTTGAGTTTGACTGTTTACCTTTTCCTTTGCAGTGATGAGGTAGAGGGAGGTATTTGGGAAGCCCTAGCTCTAGGGAATGAGAACCCTCTTCTATTGCAGTCTTCATGGTACAATCCTGTACCAGAACCACATTATTGCCTCTGCCTCTCTGCCACCAGCGCAAGCACTCTGGTCTTGCCTTCCCGTTTGGCATTCCCTGGAGTGTCTCTGCGCTGTTTATTGCTATTCCACGTGACTCTGGTTGGTGTTAGATTTCATATCCCTGCACGTATTGCGCTTTTCTTGTCGACCTGACTTGCTCTACAGTTCATCTCAGTTGTGCATTTGCTGCTTTTCTTTTTTTTTTCTTTTTAATGATTGACTGCACGTTAGAATGTAGTTGAACTAATACAGTCTCCAGGTAGCAGGTATTTGTGACTTGTTTTATCTCTCTAATAAGCTTATCTTGGCATTTATGAATATTCTGTTAATTGCTCTGTTAAGCTATTGCTGCCAGTGCATATTGTAAGTTTTTCTTGCAGCAGTGCTTTTTATGAAATGGTGCATCTACACAATGATTTAACCAAAACCAACCAAAGGATGTTGATGGATCAGGAAAGAATTTCCAGGAAAGGAGTTGTAACTGTAGATTGCCTTCAGGAAGACTTCCTTTAAAACGAGAAACTTAAGAACCTCTGCTTGGTCTATCCAAAGGAAGGTCATGATGATTTGATCACTGGCTATAAATATATGGGGATGGATTTCTGACACCAGAAAGCTTATTTATTTACAAGGAAAAGGCATCTAAATGCCAAGACTGGGAACATAAGCTAGACAAATATAGAAAAACTGATACGGATGGACTAGAAAGCTTAATTTTAACGGAGATTAATGTATCCCGAAAATGAGTGGAACATAATGTACAGATTAGGGCAATAAGTAGTTCCTATGTAAAATGAAACAATATCAAATAAGGTTTTTCTCTTGAAGAGGATCAAAGTGTATATCACAGTCTCTGATCCAAAAATCTAATAAAAATAATTTAAACACTGTTTAGAACACAAAACTGTTGTGTGATTTTTTTTTTTTTTTTTTTTTTTACACAGCTCCTCTTCACTGCTTTTAATTCAGCTGTTACTTCTGCTATTCTCTTTAAACAATAAACACTGTGAAGTAAATTCTTTATGTAACTTAAAGTTTCAGCCCCTTAAGCCTTGTTGCAGAACCAGCACTTCAACAGTTTAATCCTGGATCTTGGCTAGGCTAGGTGGCTGAAGAGGAGGGCAAGAGCACAGTGCTGGGTTATATTCCTAGATAAGAAGGGAAAGCCAAAGTAAATATATATGACAAAACAAAACCAGCAAATGGCTGTATTAAAAATTAGGTTTGTCCCACACTTGATGTAGTTCCTGTGACGGACTTGTGTATATTTAAAAAAAAAAAAAAAAATCAGTTGCCGATAGAAGAGAATTAAATTTATTTGGTAAGAGGCACAGGTGACCAATATAAGATGACATTTACTCAACATTTGTTAAGGCACATTGTGTTTAATGTGGCTGAGCTGTACATTGTATAGTGTGTGACCTTTTATGTTTAAACTGTCTTTTATTCCTGGAATTATATATATAAAAAAAAAAAGCAAACATGATGCTTTATAAAAAAAAAACACACCCAAAACGATGAGCAGGTCTGATTTTCCATATTGTATAGCATATAGATTAGCTATTGCTTTTCCAGAAGGAGACTTTTGGAGTTGTCACAGATGGTTCTCTGAAAATATCACCTTCGCCTTGGTCGAAAGGTAACAAGTTGTGAGCCCTTCCCCGGGCAGGAGCAGAGGTTGTCACAGACATGCACTCATTCTGGGGTGCCTGTGTTGTGGGCTCTGTGTGGAGTTCTGGTCACCTCATCTTACGCCAGTAGAATATAAGTAAAAAGGAAAGAGGGTAGTAAATATAATAGGAGAATAACCTACTTATTGGTAGGCACAGATTAAGAGGACTAGAGCTGGTAAGTGCAGGAACAGCTGAGGGGGGATAGAACTGAGACTTATAAAAAGCACCAGTGAAGGGGAGAAGGTTCCCAATTAGAAATGATTTAACAGATTTCCTACACTAAATCTGTCACATAGCCATGTACTGCATGAAGATACTCGTGCTAAAATTATGCAACTCTGCTGTGGAGTGTTGTGGAGAAGAGAAGATTCAAACAGACTGAGTTCAAAATGGACTTAGATGAACTTGCAGTGAGAGCTCCCAGATAGCTCCCAAAGACAGCAGTTGAGGAGGTCCTTAACCTGCTGATTGCCACTCTGAAATGGTTTCCTGGGACAGCATTACCATGCAGATATCCTACTTCCCCATGTGTTAGTGTTGTATGTTAGTGAGGATCTGGGCTAGAAGAGCCTTTGCTCTCATCCATATGGCGGTTCTTACTGAATTTGTGAAGTATGTATTTTAACAGAGAGCGACATTAACTGTTAGAATAAAGTGCTTGTGTCTGTAGTGAGTGGTGTCATTTGATGCCTCTGAAAAAATTACACTGGATAAAAATAGGATCAGTCTCCGGAGGATGTTCTGAAGCTCAGTGAGAATTTATGGGTGTGAGGCAGGAATCCGAATTTCTCTCGCCTTTCCATGTCAGGCTCGCTGATCACAGTCATCTGACCTTAAAGTCTGAGTCTCCTAAGAAGATGCCTTCTGATGGTTGGGCAGATTGTTCCCCGAGCAAAGTGTCAGTCATGAGATGATCAAAATGGCAGGAATGAATCTTGGATTGCATCTGAGAAGGATGTAATGCTTTGTTTAAGAATTGCCAGAGAATGCGATTAGTGAAACATCTAACACAGGTGAATTGCTACTTGCCTATCCTTGGCCATGCCAAAATCTGAAAAATTCTCATTGCATCTTGCTAGCTTTCTTTTAAAGAAAACAGATATATCAATATACATTGCATTATGTTCTGACGTAAATGAGAAATGGCAGGAGTGCTGACAGTTTGCTTTTTGTCTGGTGCTAATTTTTATGCCATACGTTGTTCCTTTCACATACTTCCTTGTAATGTTGGTTTTCAAAATGCATTTGACAGTTACTAATTTCGGTATAAGCCTCAGTAGCCAGTATGGAAAGCACATTTTGTTTTTTAGTTCTTGAGAGCTGAAGTAGTTGAACAGCAGGGTTATTTCTTCTATCCCTGTTTCTTTCTCTGATCCTTTTTTATCTATCTAATATGTCAAGTCTTAGTAATTTTTGTCCTTCAACTTGAAAAACTGCACTAGATATAGAACATACTAAGAGATACACCTTATCCTTTACACCTCTCACTTTCCTGGAAAAGGAAATACCGAGATCACCAGGCTGGTGTCCCGTGGTTGATAGTGGTTCTATCTGGTAGCCCTCAGGTCCTGCTTCCAGCAGCAGGACTAGGGAGGAATATAAAAGGAGGTAAAATAGGTGCAGTTCCTCCTCTGACAGCTTTCACCACATCATTTCGTCAAACTTGTAGCTTTACAGCATCCAGTGGCAAGGAACTGATGAGCAAAAGAGCAAGTTCTCCGTGTTTTTTTTTGTTAGCCTAATGAGGGGAGGAAATTCTGTGTCCTGGCACTTGCTCTTAAAAACATCTTGGTTTTAGTCAGTGATGTAAACTTAAAATTACAAAAATGTTTGTTTTGTGTTGTAAGGCTGCATGAAGTTATATTCTTTCATAAATTACACTGAAAAGTACTGAATATTTAGAAATGTTTGGCAAAGAGTATTGTAAGAAACAATTTAGTCTATTTACTTGTGGAATGAGAGTTTGCACAAGTAATGCTAGACATAAAGTCTGTAATAACTTCCACAGTATTTTAATTTTCTGGAGGCTGACATGACAAACTACCTGTTTTGCTGAAATGCTGTAGGATGCTTATGACCCCTTATATAGATGGCCTGTGTTGTGTAATGGTGCTTATTTTGAGATTGTGTTATTGCTGAATGTTGTCATGGAAGCAAATTTGGAGGTAGCTTCCAGTGTTTCCACAGTGTAAGAAAGAAGAAAATTGGATGAGGTAATTGTATGGTGCAGGTTTTAGCCTTAGCTCAGGGCAAAGAAAAGGCCAAGGCCATGGAGGCAGGAGCAGCTCTGGGAAGCGCTATGGTGCCTGTGGTGGGCTGTGTGGGAACAGGTCAGTTGTTAATGCCACTTCTGTGAACGAAACATGTGCATATAAAAAAGGAATGGCTTTAGGGTAAAGCTACTCTATAGGAATAATATTCCTAATATTCCAGAATTTTCCAACATTTATTTTGGGATGTGTTTAAGGGGTGGTTATGAATATTTTTCTTGTATATTTTTTTTTCTGCTCAGTAATGTGAGGTAAATTACTTAGTGCGCATCCCCAGTCATTCAGGGCAATTTTCTTTATTCTTATAATGATTATAGATTGTTCATAAAGCCAGTGTTATTTTAATAACCGTTTTTTACTGAGGTGCTTGCCTTGCTCGAGTTCACGGACTTCTTTAAATCACTTCCTCAAACCTTTTTTGAAGATTGTACCCTTGCAGATGGTGTGTGGGGGTTTCTAAGCAAGTGAGGTTAAGTGTTTCTGATACCTAAGGAAAAAAATGGTGCTTTGGATAAGATGAAGTTCAAACGTATCATTTTCATAACTTATAGCCTGCTTATAGATGTACTGAATTAAAAACAAAGGCAAAAAATAATTTTGAAGAGGAGTATGAATGACAATTAATGGGCATATTTCTAGTATTGAAGAGAAGTTCTTTCCTATTATCAGAGCTAGACACACAGGTCAACTTTCCTGTTACAGTGATATATAAGGAAGCAAATAAACATGCTGTCTAGGAAGAGTTAATTATTTTCTGAGGAATTGAGGAAGGAGAGGGGATTTACGTGCCTTCTGACCTTGTAAGAAGCATCAGTTCTGTGAGGAAAGATAACAGTAACTAGCCATTTGATTTAATGGCGTTCTTAGGTGCAAGCACAATCTGTCAAATTTCACTTTCCTACCACAGAATACCTTTTATGTCTTGAACCTGAAATGCTGAAAATATTGACACTCTGAAACTCCTATTATTTTGTCTATAATAAAGTTTTAAAGCACTTTAAGAAATGCTTTAAAGCACTTAGCCACAATTTTCTGATGCTAAAACAGTACTTGAGCTTTTAGGTCGACTCTGCAGTGTTTCCACAATTTATAAAAAGTTATTATTAATGTATTATAAATTTGGAATGTCACTCCAGCTGAATCATTTAAACAGTTCTTGAGAGGTTTGGCAAGGTCAAACTAATCGAAAATTAGTTTGATCTGAAGTAATCATTAGAATACTGACTTGAAAAGAGGATGCTGGTGTTCTCCTTTCTGTGAAGCCTTGTTCTTGATGGAATTAAGTCTACAGTTCATTTTTGGATAGAGAGGGACAGGACTGAGTATTGGTTGCTGAAACTTTCAGGCTTGTTCATGTTTGCATGAAATTCTTGGCGCCTGAAAGATTTAACTTAGCCAGATGCTGGGGACAGGGTGAAACGAGCTGCTGATGGGGTGAGTTCCAGGTTCCCCGCTCTGTAAGTGTCTGTTTATCTAGTAGCAAAGCTTGGCTTTGCTGCAGCTTGTGCCATATAAGCACTGCCTTTTCCATCCTTTTGCTCGTAGATATAACACTTCATTTTATTAAACCTCTGCACAAAAAATTGCTTCCTGGACCTCAGCAAGTAAAAGTCTCTTTCTGTCATTACTTTTGCTGCCTTGTTTTTGTTGGTAATTATGGTGAAAATGGTTCCTCGCTGCATTGTGCTGTACATGAAGATTACAAAAAAAAAAGAAAAATTAACTTGCTCATTTGTCTGTAAATCAATTCAGGTTATCTTTACTGTTTTGTGATTTTTACCTAGTATTCTGCTGTCATTTTCATTTTTAAAGCTCTCTGTTTCTGTTCTAAGTACGGATTTTTGAGTTCATTTGAGTTCATTGCAAAGTGCTGTGGGGTTTGAGGAGGAAACTAGGTTAGAGAATCAATTTGTTGACTGAGAAGGGGAGGGGGGAAGATTAGTCACATCTACCAATCTACCGTGCCAGCTGTGTGTCTTTAAAATAGAATGATCACATACATGTGACTCTCGGAAACCATGGTTTACACTGAGGAAGTGAATTCTGAAGCAGTCGCAGCGTTCAGACTAGTTCTGTTCATCTGCAAGGATGCAGAAACCTTTTTTCTCCAGGGGTCCATGAGACTTCATCTTTGTTACAGTACTTAGGTGAGCTGCTGCTACAGATGTAAGGTGCCGTGTCCATTCCCAACATCTTAACAAAGCTGCTATATAATAACCTATAAATTTAAGGAGTTGAGTGGGTCCTGAAATGGCACTGCCTTGGAGAGGAGCGTGGTAGCAGTTGTGCAGTGATGTTAATGCTAGGACTTGGATGCTCTGGGCAGCATACAGGCAGCAGGGATGGTAAAGGAGGATGCCTTACAGTTGTGCCTTGCACTTCTCTCCTTCAGACCCCATGAAGCAGCCTGCACATCCCAGCAGGTGTGTTTAGAGGAGTGCTGTCACTTGCGATTTGGAGGAGTATGGATACAAAGAGCTCTGAGGGAGAGGAAAAAAAGAGCCAGCTAAACTAGTGGTGTCCTTTGGCATTGGAGGGTTTAGTTCATATATAAGATATAAAAGTGCTCTAGACCTTGAATTACGTATATCTAAAGAAAATACACAATTTATTTTCAGGCTTGTCACTGGATTGTGAATCAAAAGGTATTTGCCCTTCTGCTTGTAAGGTTTTGTTAACTTTTGAGAGAGATTCTGTTTTTTGGTTTCAAAATGATGCAGTGAAAATGAGATTTTTTTTTAACAATCAAGGCGTATGAGTAGAGGTGCTGATTGTGAGCTATCTATTCAAAGCCTACAAGAGAAGTGAGTACAAAATTGTTTTCAGAGCATTCTTCTAGACACTAGCACTGCCTTTTGAAATAATGGAAGTTCTTCAGGCTTATCTAGTCTTGAAAGAAGACCTTTGCTGTAGGTATTAGTGCTTTCCCCCCTCCACTTTCTACTGTTATCCAGCTACTAGATAAGTATTATAGAACATGGGGAGACAATGGTTCTTGAAGACATCACTTTTAAAGACTATCTGACTTCTAAGAGGTTGTTGAAAGAAGCATCTATTGAACTTTAAGAAAGAAATAGGTTGCCTAATGAAAGTGATCTGTGCACATTTCCTATATAGCAACTGAAAGAATGAAACATGGATGTTTCCTCTTTTTGTTAGCAATATATTCGTAGTCTATAAATAACATTAAAGCACAGCCTGATCCTGAGTCACAGAATCACCGAATCACAGAATGGTTGAGGATGGAGGGAGGGAACCTCTAGAGATCATCTAGTCCAAACCCCTGCTCCAGCAGGGACACCTAGAGCACGTGGCACAGGGTGGCATCCAGGGAGGGTTGGAAGATCTCCAAAGGAGATTCCACAACCTCTCTGGGCAGCCTGTTCTGGGCTCTGTCACCTTCAAAATCGTAGAGGGGGCTTAGTATTAAAGCGGTTCTTGCTTTTGTATTAGCCTGATTATAGAGTCTATAGAGGATGCTTTCCAGTTCAGGCTCTTTGTAGTCAAAAGTTGATCCTGTCAAACCTGTGCTCTAAGTTATGTAACTTTTTTTAATTACACGTGTAGTGCTCTGCCAGAGAGTGTTTTCCTAGTGGTGTGGCTGCAAGGCAGGCTTTGCCTGAGATGCCACGCAGGAGAATGTAGCTGGCCAGAGAACCACAGCCCCTGTGATTCTCAAGTGTCCGATCTTTGTGCATATCCCCCTTCTTGCCTTCACTGCTTTCCCTTTTCCTTCTTGCTTTGCTAGTGCATGTTTTCCTCCTGAATATGCCAAGAATGTTCTCTGGACCTGCATCTTGACTGCTTGGAGGATGATGCAGTAGGAAGTAAACAACGGGGCTTCAGACACTGGCATTCAGACTATGGTGTCCAACACGCTCATCTCCAAAAAAAATTGCCCTCACTTCCTCACTCGGCATGATACAAAGTTTATTTTAGGAGGTGGTCTGCCTACATGTTTTCTCCTATCCTAAGCCTTCAGGAGTGAGATGTGGCTTTTGCATTTGGAACATCACATGTTGGGGATTTTTTTTTTCTCCAATAAGGAGAGAAAAAAAAAAAAAAAAAAGACCTTTCAGGAAATGCCTTTCCCTTTCTGTAGTTCAGGAATTGGAAATCTAGACTATGTCACACTGGGTAGAAAAGTTGGGTTTTCACTGGGTGGAGAGTGCTGATACACAAGTGCAGAGGATGATATGAACTCATCTTGTTAGATCACAAGTAGTCTTGGATTTCTCTGAAAAATGCTTGTTTTGATCTACAAAAGTGGCCATTGGACACGTTATTGCCAAACACATGCTTATCTTCCATTCTCTCTCTGTACTCCTATAATTAAATTTAGGGTTTCTTAGGCTAGAACAGCACAACCAGAATTCACCTACCTGTCTATTGGTGGGGCGCAATCATGCACTTCCCTCATTCTGCAGACACAGAAGCTGAACTGCCCCTTAGTGTTTTCCATATGCGTACCCACATCTGCAAGTGTTCGTGTGACCAACAGATCTTTAGCTTTACTGACCAGAAACCTTACTGTCTCTGCATTCCTGAACATTGCATTAATGATATGTTATGCAGCTCTTGATTACATCCATTCTGGGTAGATGATGAGACATGGCAGCTCTTGGTGATTAGAGGAGCATCTGTCAGTTCCTATTTGTCTCTTAATATCCATGCTATAGATAACTGGAGAGGTTTCTACTTAGGTCTGTATTTGAAGTTTATTTTGTTAGCAAAATTATGCTGACTTGTATTGTCTAAATATTCAGATTTAGCATAGGGATGTGCATAGTGGCATGAAGAACAATCATGATTTAATGCTTTGAACTGATAAAACTTTATTCTCTCCAAATGCCGTGTGTGCAGCTGACCTAATCAATTTTTCTTTCCTAGGGGCTGGTGTCCTTCCTTCTTACCTCAGCCAGCACCCGAGTTTCCGATTTATAGTGGATTTCTAGAACGGACCCCTGGGGCAGGAGGCAGGTGGATACAGGGCGAGTGCTCCTGGTGTGTCCGCTGGCACAAAGGCTGTGGTGGCCGCGTCTCCTGCCTCTGTGGGGCTGGTGCTATGGATTTCTCTATTAGTTGTCAATTTCCATGTGTGCTTTGGGGACTTAACTTTTGACCCTTTTCTTTTTTTAGAATGGTTGATTTAAAATTGGCTGGTGAAGTTGAATATTTGTCAGCATGATGGCAACAAGCCCATTCCTGTTTCTGTGTTTGTTTTGAGTGGTGGCGGGAGGAGAGTTTTGGTGTTTTTTGTTTTGAAAGTTAGGATAAAAATATGGCATAGAGATTATGGCATTTAAAAACTGAGGTACTTTTTATTAACTGCATATTATTAGTTTTTGATTCATACTCATGCTTTCCATCTTAAAGTTGCTCTGAGAAAAGCTATTGTTTTTCACTGAAATGCCACTCAATACTAAAAGCACAGGAAATAAACCTACTTTTTTTCCCTTTGTGGTTTGAAGAAATTATTTCTTGCTGCAAGTTTATTGTTGGTATCTTGCGCAGTGTATCTTCCTCTTCACGATTCTTATGCTTTTCATCACTGACTTCTTTAAATTTGTTAGCTTTCAGCCACCTAATGGAGTATATAAGGATAGAGAATAGATGCATTTAGTAGGTGCATAACCTGGAGAATATTAGAGGTTGGAAGATAAAGATGTTTAGGGATAGCAGGACCTTATGTGAGAGAATCATCTAGCATTTCATAGTTTAGGTTTGAGTAAAGTCAGGTGACTTTTGCCATCTATTCAGTGCTTTGTGCGTTGCATTGATTATTTGTGCTCGCAGATTGACTGTTGGGTGGCGGTTCAATGATGTTCTTTAAATAGACCACAAAATGCAGGAGCAGTACAGCAGCATTTTAGAGTTTCTTCTTATTGCCATAATCTAGAAAATATTTTAAACTTTTTCAGCAGCCAATATTTGTTTTCACCCTCCTAATTTTTACTTTCCAAACGGACTACTTTTATTACTAGTTTTATGACTGCTTACTGTCACAGCCACAAACGTGGTACTGTAGATGAGCATGAAGTGGAAACGCTCCAGCTAACTGATTTAACAAGGAGCCCCAGAATGGAAACACGTCAAAATCTTCACGTGCAGCCAAAGCAGCCTCTCCGGCAGCCGCAGCAGGCACTGAACGTTCATACGTCTTTTAGCTCAGCCACCCTGCCGGCCTCTTCAAAACACAGAGGAAAATTTACCAACCTACGTGACAGTGTAAAAAAGAGCCCTACAAAAAGCACAGCAAAAGTAAAAGCTACTAGTGGTTGGGTGTCTGATGGCTCATGCTCTAATTATTCTGTGGAAAAGGTATGTATTGTACTCAGTACCTAGATAAGTGTTTTTAGAAGATTTTATGCTTCTTTAGGAATTGAAAACAAGGTAGGTTTGATGCAAAGTGGATAAACAATGCTGTTCTTTCTGTAGTTTTATCCCTACCATTTGTAAAGACTTGATGTTTCAATTCTTTATTTTTTCACTTTGTAATCAGAAATTAAAGATGCGATATTAGTAACTGAAAACTGCCTATGAAAAAACACTGTTCAAAAGTGTTTCTACCACTTCGTGCTGTTTGCAGGGTTTTGCTCGCTGTAATAAATTCCTCTAAGTGATGGAAGTGTTTGCTTTGTTTTACTTCTCCAGGTATTACTGTGCTATTTAAACAGATTTACTTTTTTGCATAGGTGTTGATGTGTTTTGTTAGTCTGTGCATGTTATTGCTCAAGTGATGCATTTGCTTATGTGTCGTGTAACATAGTTCATGTACAGTCAAAATAAACTTTTTAATAGGTCCAGTACATTCTTCGTAGATTAGGTTAGTTTGTATCCATTTAAACCAGGCACATTAAATACTATTAGAGATGTTGTTTAAAGTTATTCTGGGGATAAGCGTTTTTTCCCACCAAACTACTTCAGTATGTTAGTTAGGAGAATCCCTACACATTAAGAATGTTTCTTGCTTGGAGGTTCCTGGCAAGCCGAGCACAGGCATCCCAGGCAGTTCAATTTTCTTCAAGAGCCGCTGCACAGGCTCATGGTGTTTTACAGTAAAATGCATGTAATATCTCCCTGTTTAGAAGGATGTTCGAGGGGACACCATGGTAGTGTGTAGGCAGTTAAAAGCTTACAAGTTTCTTGCGTGGTTCTTTCTCTCTTGAGTGATCAGGCAGTTTTTTTGGGTTCTATGTTTGGAAACAGGGTAGTTCTTCCATTACTGACCTTTCTTCCTCAGCTCACCTTAGCTGGTTTGGTCCTGCCTGGGCTTTTTCCAAGGGGATGTGATGGGGCAGCAGAAGAAACAGATACTGCAGGTTTCCTGAGTCCTTTTCTTTCCTGGGCTTGCACAGTGCCCTCTTTCTTCTCTGCTGCCTTCCAGCGAGGCTTCCTTCCCCATCCACGTGCTTTCTACAGCCTGCAGAGCTCCCACATCTAAAGACTGAGTTTGCCGCTTCTCTGCGGGACAAGGGAAAGGGGTTTCGGTGTTTGAAAAGGGCAGAGATGGCATGAGCTCCTAGCTGGGGGTGGGAGGCTGTATCAAGTGTGAGGATAGAGAAATGGTGTGTGAAGCAAAAGAGGGCTTGTAAAACTCAAGGGAGGCTTTTCACTGTTCCTGTTTAATTGAAAACTTGGAAGTATTTGGCTGTTTTTTCACCTGAGTAATGTGAGAATTTTAAAATAACAGTAAAATTTAAGTAATAGAGTCTGAGTGTCCCTCTATTTAAGTAATAGAGTCTGAGTGTCCCACTAAGCATGTGTTGTGCCCCTTGGGAAATAGTTGTTATCAGTTCTTTAGACCAGTTTACGTTTCTCTTTTTTTTTTTAGTACTAAAAAAAATCCGCTGCTGACCATAGATATAAAAATGTATAAGTGTTATTAATAATAACATTTCAAGTTACCAGACATCTCCCTGTATCTTTTCACATCTTTAAATAACTGCAACTTTATCAGATGTTCCCTTTGGCTTGGACTTGGAGCTGAAAACACCTGTGTAAATATAATGTATACTTCTAGTAGGGGCTGCTGCTCCTTGGTGGTGTTAAATTTCTTTAGTCCTTGCTTTTGCTGTTTAATTTGGTTTGTGCAATTGAAATATTTTGCCTTGCCTGTTAAAACATCCAAGCTTTAAAGATACTTTTAATACTTGGATGTTTTGGGATTTTGGGTTATTTTCAGGATTGAGTAATTTCCTGTGTGTTTCGTTAAGCTTCATCATATTTCAAGATCACAAGAATGTCTTGGAAAAACTAACTAGTAAGAGTTTTGATCCATAGTTCAGTCTATAATTTTGCTTATAGGTGCCAGTAGTTTCTGATAGTTTGCTGACAACCAGTATCTTAACATGTCAAAGTGATTCGAATCAGTGTTTAGCCTCAAATGCTATTTATAATGATGTTCCCTTGCAGCTTATATTAGCAGATTTTTTTTATTATTATTTTGATTAAAATTGGAAAATTAAAAAAAAAAAAAAAAGAAAAAAAAAACCTAAAATGGAAATCCTTACTGGAGCGAAAGGGGTATGCTATATATTTGTTTAGTAAGCCTATATGACAATCCCTGAAAATGCAGGATGAAGGAGTGGTAGAGTCTTCCCCTTAGATGACTAAGATTTTATTTAATTTTATTTAATTTTGGCTAGTTTAGGAAACACTGCCCCCCGCCCTCCCCCGGCCCTTGATCAGTGAGGCTGCTGGGTACTATGAGTTTGAAAGACTGTTCTCTTCGTTTTGCCACTACTCTATCATTGTGAGGGGCTTCTGCCTTGAAAGCAGTCCCCGTAAAGCCTGAACCTGTCCACTGCTATGAAAAGCTTTTCTTTGGGACCCCAGAGTCTTACTCTTCTGCACTGCAAGGTAAGTGGGTAGGAATAAATGGTGTGGATACTTTCCTGGAGTCTGATATTCGCATATTGTTGGGAATGCCCCATCATATGCCATGTGGTTAAGGATGTCTGTTCAGTTGTTTATCAACTTTTGATCGGTGTGCTATTGAGAATTAAAAAAGCTGTTAAATCTGAGTGCTTTTTGTTTTGCTTTTTATTTGACATTTTATTGGTGATTTTTAGCCCACAGAAGCTGTTCCTTCCTCTACTCCCATTGTCCCTGTGATCCCTGTCCCTCCAGTCCCTGCTGAGACCACTGTCATCCCATCCACCATACCACAGGTTTTTATTCTTTTTTGTTTGTTTAATTTGTTCAACATTTTATTTATTTGATTTAATTTAATTCATTGTTGTAGAAATTTACTTTCTGGTCTAGTCACAACATTAGTCTGAAACACCATGAAATAGCTAAATTAAAAATACATTAGAATTCTGTACATGTATGTTGATATTTTCAGAATAAGAGTATATGTAATTCTGTGACTGTTTTATCTGTGGGATTGGCCTTTACTTTCTTTCAGTAGCTTTTAAGAAAACAAATACTTGAAAGTTTTAAGTATTAGTGGCGCTTTAAAAAAAAAAAAAAAAAAAAAAAACTTCTAATGTCTGTTTCCCACAGGCGCTACCTTGTTTCCACTTTATTTCCTGTTGTATTAGTTCATTCTGAATCAGGCATTTACAAAAGTTCCTTTAAAACAAACAACAAAACAAAACACTACTTCTGACAAATAAAATCAGCTAGGCAGAGAGAAAATATTACTGTGAGTTGGGCAATGTACTTGGAATCCCTGTGTTGTACTTGTAAAAACACCTATGAGGATTATCTGCAAGTTACTGCTATTCCTTGGTGGAAATTTAAAGCAAATAAATGAGGAGATAAATGAAGATGAACTGAAAATGTTTCTTTTCCTGCTATCCTTCAAAAGGCAGTTATTTTTATGCAAAAGAAAAGTTAGCTTTGGATCTGTACTTGGTTTAATCATTGGCAACTTCTTTGAAGCTGCATCATTAGCTATTTTATATCAGTAGCTTTTGCCAACTCTCTGCAGTGTTTTCTTGTTGAGTGCTGCTGAAAACACATCCTGGCATCCACTTGTAACATGAGATTTTTCCGTTATTGCTATTTTTTAGTTTCCTGTCTTCCTTAAGGAAGAAGCAAAAGAGGCATAGAAAAGATGAGCTGTTACTGTATCCCATTTTTTATTGTTTTGGAGCAGCTTTTATTCTATTTAATATATTTATATTTTCATACCTAAGCATATTAATCATGGTGTAGTCAAAAGTATAAAGTAGCTAAAGAAAAAAAACATTAAAGTAATGGAAGGAAAAGAAAAATAGGCTATTCTGTATGTTCTCACTTGATGCTTTTAGGTGGAGCCATTCTATCCTGGATCAAGGCAGGAAGGATATAGCTGCCTGTTACTCTTATTTGTTGTGGTTTTTCTTTCTGACTGTTTGTTAGTCTTAGTGTGCTTGGGGGGCATATAGAGTACAAAGTTTTTTTTCCTCCATCTCTATCCCTAATATATTTCTACCTTATAGAGCCCTTTTGGATTTTGAAGCACTTAATATCCTTTCTAAAGAATTTTTTTTTTTTTTTTAATAATGATTAAGGGTGTGTGTGTCCTTGGCTGGCAAAGGTTGCTTAGGCAGCACAGCTGGGCCAGTGCCTGTGTCCATGAGGCTGGGTTAAAGCAGAACAGCAGGAGCCAAGTGACAGGTGCCTTGGGGCTCCTACAGGCCTCCCCTGCAGGGATTACCTCTATTCTTGGGCACACCTGAGTATAAGCAATTAAAAAGTCCTGTAGCAAGTTGTGAACTCTGGATTGAGTGTGTGCAATAGATAAACCTCCTTGTTTGATTAGTCATTTCTTCCCCTTAGGCAAGCCTTTAGTTTGCTTGTAAACAGATTTCTCAGTTGCCCTTAGGTATTTGAAGGATCCTTGGCAGGGAGCTGGGGGTGAGAAGTAACTTGGGAGCCCTGCAGTGTAGCCTGGAACAACAGGCCAAGCCCAGCTGATCCCTAAGGCACCCATTGCCTGAGGTCTCTGCAGGATGCAGGGCTGCATGTGCCCTGTCTGACACTTGGAAAGGCTGCAAAATCGGTGCTTCTTCACCTAAAGTACGAATAAATGGAGTAGGAGCTGTCGTTGAAATTGTAAAAGAGAATCAGCAACTGTTGGCTAGTCATATCTGAGATGCTGTTCACGTAGGAATCTCAGTTACTGCTGACAGTCTGCTTTTTAGCTTGTTTTCTTCATCTTTTTTATTATTTTTTTTAGACAGGAAAAAACACGTAAGGTGGTCAGACATACACTAAAGCAGTATACAGGGTAGATCTTTTACTTCTGTAAGTTTGCATTTCTGTAAATGTACATTCCCCAGTTAGGAACAAAACAATACTTGATATGGAAAGGAGAAGGGAACCCAAGCCACCAAAATTTGTTTTTAAAACACTCTCTGGTAAAGCAACTTGTGAATGCCAGATCATAAATTCTGGGGTAATTGATGGTGTGTCAATTTGCTGAGACACTGAACAGTAAATGTTGGTGTTTGTATGTGGAATACACAGCCTTGTAGTTTTGAAGGGTGGGTTTGGGGGGTGAAAGCACTGGGCACAGGTCAGGAGCTGAGAACAAGTTGTAGAAGAGGTCAGTTTTTCAGATTCTTCTAGATGAGGCTGCATCTTAACAGAACTTTGAGAAACTGAGCATTTCCTTTTCAGAATTGTTTTCTCTTTTATAATATTTGTTTTTTCTTTTAAAGGCAAATCCCCCTCCAGTACTGGTGAATACAGATTCCTTGGAGTCTTCAACATACGTAAGCTTGTTTCCTTTCAGTCGCAACTTTACATAATATTTAGTATATATAGTTGTCTGGGTCTGTTACTGATTAATAAAGCCTACTTTACCTCTTTTATGATGCACATTTTCTTCAAATATCTTAATGTTTATCTAAAATCATATTTCATGAAAAAAAAAAAAGTGGTAGATTCCTAGGGAAGGTACCATGTGTAGGACCGTGCCTACAGGGCAAAAAATAACTGTTTGGATACCGAGTTCAGCTTCAGTAACAATCAGTACTTAACATGTCTTTTCAGTTGCAGTTTTCATAAAACTACAACCGTAGGTATTTGTATCCCACTTGCCTGTTGCTTTTCTAAACACGGTGTGGTGTCTGTACTAGCTCCTTTATTTTGTATTTGCTTTAGGAACTGGTATTTGCAAGTGAAGGAGAGTCAGTATTATCCTTGTAAAAAGCATTGCTGCTTATAAACGTTGCTAGAAGGAAGCTCCAGGGTCTCAAGACAGATTAAAGAATGAATGAACAGTTTAAACAGGAGAATAAAAAGACAGGTACAGTGACAGAGTTAGCTTGAAGGTTAGACTCAAGTCCATGAATGAATTTGCCTCTGACTAAAAACATCCCAGTGGCAGGGGTGCTCCACTGATGTGATGCAGGTGAGGTTTAGGATAGTGACTGTGAGATGTCTTCCTCTACACAAATTAAATTCAGAGAAAAATGGGATTAAAAAAAAAAGTCAAATTTCAAATAGCCCCATCTGATAGGGATGCTGGGAGGACAGTAGATAATAGAAGCTAGAAGGGAAGCTTGAACTAACAAAATGAATTGGCACTCAAAATCATAAGATCCTGGAGTTATCAGTTTACAGTGAAGGCAAAACAAACAATCCCGTAGCCATCTGTAATCTAACCTGCTATGTAATGATAGTAGGTTGAGTAAAGCGATGCCTTCCAGGTTCACTGCCACGTAGGTAATGGAGTTGTTAAGTGATGTGTAAAATCATACCTGCGAGATCAGAATCAAGAATAAGCAGAGTCTTAGCTAATAAACACTTTTTTCTGTTGAAAAAAGCAAAATGTGAATCTACAAAGTCAGTAAGGGACAAGTGGTCAGAACACAGTCCTCATTATGCAGCTATCTGGATTGTAAAGTTGCTGAGCAAGTACCCTGTCACGCAAGCTCATACTGTTTTGGAAAAAGATAACACAAATAAGCCTGTTTTTTTTTAATTCTTTGTTAAAATCCCAAGGAAATACATATACAACTCTGGTTGGTAGCATGCAAAAAGACTAGACATGCTATCCAAGTTAACTTTTTAGGCAGCATTTCCATGTCAATACAAGTGAAAAATTTCTAAACATGTGATGCTGAGCTGTAAATAGGTCTTCATAGTCAAAGGAGGTTTCTGGATTTTCGTGGTAACATAGTTATAGCAGAAGTACAGGAACCTCCTTTCATCCAGAACTCTCTGCAGGTAAAGCTTGCCTCAGTAGATCTGAGAGCACTACAAAACTGGCAAAATGTTTTATACGACTATGTTCTTTATCATTTGGTGTATCTTTGCTCCTGGTTGTGTTTTTGTTCATTAAACAGAATCACTTAGAAGGTAAATTTTGAAAAAGGGAGATCTATAAAACTGAGCTAAAGCAGAAGCTGAAAATATTGAAAAACTTCTTTTGCTTTGCTTTAGGTTGTACTTTATATACAAAACTCTGTAATCAAATTTTAGAAGTAGATGAGAGTGCTTAGCTCTAAATAGGGCTCGCTTTTCCACCTCTGTTTTACCTAGTGGCCCTAAGTACAGCCGTGATTAATGGCCAATATTCCAGCTCTGGGGGCAGAGGTAAGGAAGAGAAGCTGCATGCTGATTAGTCATTGTGAACCATTTCCCAGATGCTGTAATAGTAGATGACTGGGTCAGTTAGCACAGGTTTTTGTGTGTAATAGCTCAAGGACTAAGTTAATATAAAAACTGTTCTTCATCACAGTGGCTTCTCTGGTGTTGATCTAGAAAAAGATAAAGTTTCATGTAATCATAAGGTCAGGACCTATTCTCTTTTTTAATAAAGAAATATTACGTGTTAAAAGCTTGATATCTTTTTTCATTGAACAAACTGTTAAGGACACACCATATTTGAGGTACTAGGGCAAGAAGAAGATAATAATCTGTTATGTCTAGAATGGATGTCGCGTAAATTGCAGTACAGGGAGATAAAGTTGGGAATTAAGAAAAACTTTCGTCATGAGGGACAAGCTAGCCCAATATTGCCTATGAAAGCTGTAGTATCTCTAGCACTGGGAGCTTTTAAGTGTGTTAAGCATGCTGGGATGATGTAGATATGCTCTTAAGTCTTGTTGGGAATGAATTTGGGGGTGCCAGTTTTTTTGTTCTCTGCTTAAAAAAAAATACATGCTTGAGAAAGCCTCTCTGTGTATGTTTTTGCAACCTTATATAGTATATCCAGTAGTATATTAATACTACGAAAGATGAAGTTTTAGAAATATTTTTTAGAACAGACAAGATGCTTTGTAAAATGGTGGTATAAATGGGGGTGGGGTTCATACAGAAAAACTTATTTTAGAGTGCTTGTCTGACTTTTCTCTGGTCAGTGCAGAACAATGCTTGAAAAATACCTTTATGTTTGTATACAGAACCTCTTTGTTCCTTTCTCCTTCCCTGCTGCCTCACTTTTAACTCTGTTATCTCTGCTCTAGAATATCTCTGTTGAGCAGTCTGTTCTGTGCAGCATTTTTATGTATGTTGCCGTATGAGGGATGTCTGATAATTAACGTAGGACAGAATGGGAAAATCACAGTCCTTTTCTAGAGCTCTGAGCAGTGGGAATCAGTTGGCGTTTGACAGGAGTGAGTTGCCAGCCTAACAAACTATGTCCTGTGTAAAGTATAAAATAACTTTTTCTTTCATTTTAGGTCAATGGCACAGATGCAGATTATGAGTATGAAGAAATTACTCTTGAAAGGGTAATATACCAAACATCTTCCTCCATTCTATTTTGAAATGGGGCTCATGATATTTAAATATAGGAAAAAAAAAATCCTCATTGGTAGTATGCTGTTAGAAGGCAATCCAAAACAGTTTGTTCTTTTTTAGGTAAATTATTTAACCTAAATTAAAAAAAATAACATGCAATGTCAGATGAGAACGTGCACACACACACACACACACACACGTACGTGTGTGTATGTATATATGTGTGTATATATATATATATATATAGATAGAGAGAGAGATGGAAGGGAGAGAGACTTTTGTCCTCAGTTCTTAATTGCAATATAATAGTTGTTTAATACTGTGCTGGTAACTGAACTGCAGTTTGTTCAGTCTTTGTGTGCTTTATTGACAATTAGGACAAATCTAAGTTGCCAAAAATCCCGAAACTGCTCATCTGTAGTGTGTTTGAGTGGCACAGGTCCTTTAGAAGTTTAATGAAAATCAAACTTTTTGGCAGGAGCAAGGGTAGCAGCAAAAATGTCTGCTGTTTTTTTAATAATGGCTTTTATGGCTTTTGTCAGTTGAAGATTATAGAAATTTGATATTGTATTGTATCTAATATATTAACTTTTATTAGAAAAGGATCTTATTTTTTTCCCCTCATAAAAAAGTTTTTTTCCTTCTTTTTAGGGAAATTCAGGACTTGGCTTTAGCATTGCAGGTGGAACAGATAACCCACATATTGGGGATGATGCAAGTATTTTCATTACAAAAATTATAGCCGGGGGTGCAGCTGCTCAGGATGGAAGATTACGGTATGACAAGTTTTCGTGTTGCAATGCTGATTTTTTTTTTATCAACCGGTAGAATAAACATTTCCAGATCTCAGTTTATGATACCACATAACACTTAAGTATTTTCACTGTTTATTTAAGTAATTAATAAAAACTTAAGTTAGATTTTTTTTCATTCAATCAATCTATAGTTAAGTGAACTTCTCTGTTCTGTGGTATACACTGATTTTGCCAAATGCTCTATAATCCTTAATTTGGTGAACTCCTGATGTTGCAATTTTGAATGTACCCTTCTCACGGAAGTAATTTGGACAGTTTATCAATATCACTTAAATGATGATGGGATATGTTTGATCCCACTCTCCATGCCTCTGGTACTACAAATGTACATTTAAGTCTTCTAGTTCTGATGAAACTACTGAGTCCTAATGGGACCTCAGCAGTGGATTGTTCAGCATCTTTAAGCATCTTTAAATTACTTCTACCAGTTTTGGGTAACTTTCTTCATTACTGTTTTTCCCTCATGCACTTCATTTTTAAGCTGTACTGAATCCAAGTTCACATTATATTGTATTTCTTTAAGTAGCTTATACATGTTTCCTGTCTCACGTTATAAATTGTGCAGAGGTTTTAGAATCCATCAAAATGGTGAGCTGCCAAACAGAAATGGTTGGATGAGCTATAGCTAACAGCAGGCCGTGCTGGAGAGCATCTACCATGTTTTTATCCTCCCTCTTTTCTCTCAGGCTGGTCCTTCTACCTCCACTTGAAAGTTCAGGTCTTGTACTAGTTAATATTTACGTTAATTAATACTTATACACTTACTGAATAAGCTTGTCTTTTTCTCTCTCAGCACGATTTTGAATACTACGTGAATTAAGATTAGTTTTAGCAGAGGAGATAGGAAGAATGCAGTGGGAAGATACATTTCAGCAGTCTGGTTAGGACTTCTGGCAAGTCCCAGATAGAGTATCCAAAAGCATTCGTTTTGAGTCATCTGCATCTCTGTGGTGACAGTGTAGCGCGGTGCCACCTCTCTTGTGAGTGACCTGCTGTAGAGCAGGGCTCGTGTTTGAGCTGATGCTCAGATGGGCTCCTGGCAGTGCTGGAAGGCTGGGGAAACCTGTCAGAATCTCAGTGCCACAAAGTCTGGCACTGCTGAGGATTGGCAGCTGTAGATGCATGCTGCATTGCCAAGTGGCTGATATTTCTGTTAGAAACAAAGTTTTGGACTTGTCTACCTCAAGAGGCATTGATGCTCATGGCTAATATTCCTTCACTACATTGTCTTAGAATGCTTTCTGAAAGACTGCTGGTAGGAACGAAGGAGCAGAAATACTCATATATCTTTTTCTTCACTCAAGACCGCTTTAATAATTTGCTTCCCTCTTTGGAGTAGTTATATTCTTGTTTTTTAGTTCTTTGTAAAAGACAAATCTTTCTGTTTTTATCACTGATGCATGTTTTATGTTTATGTTTTAATTTAATATATTTCTCTGGTACAGTTTATATGGTCCCTGCTCAAATATAGTGATCAAACTTGGTGTTTAAATACAGTTTGATCAGATTGTATCAGTGTATTCCAAAATAAAAACAGTGTCATCTTTAAAATTATTTTGTGTTGCCAGATCTTGTTCATTTCTATGATAAACTTCAAAATGAAAAAGTTTCCACTCTAACTGATTATTAATGAGGGAAAAAGTTGAACATGTAGGTAACTCTTGGAATCTATGTGCAGATTATATAATCAGTAAATTATTTGTGATTAATAACAATGCTCTTCGATGTCATCATTCTGTGTCTCAAGTTTTCAGACAGCACATCCTTGAAAGCCATAATTTTTGTTCAGTTCAATAGTTTGCCTTCTCTGTTGTCCTCTCTTTTTATTTAGTTGTGGCATGGTACTCCTTTATAACTCTTAATGGCAGGAGGAATTCAGCAGATCGCTGAATGGAGTAGAAAGACAGCACTTGCATAAAACTTATGAAACAGAGGAAAGCAACACAGAAAATTAATTTGTGTCTTAGTTTAGAACCAGTCTTAGTTCCTGAATTAAGTTTCTGACACTCCCAAACAAAAGGTAGCTTGTACAAAGCTCTGGTTAAAACACTTTAAGTTGAAACACATGTATTTCAATTCTGGACAAAATGGTGAATTTAAATATTTTCTGGTTACTTTTTTATGCAATAACTGCCGCACAAATAATTTTAAAGACCTTTTTTGAGTCTGTATAATTTCAAAGAAAATTCTATACATCTTACTGTATTACTATATTTATTAGTGTATTTTAGATAAGTACTATGAGGTTTCTGATATTTCCAGTGTGCTACCATACAGCAGCTGAGTGTGAACATTGCTGTCTCTAGGGTTAATGATTGTATTCTGCGAGTAAATGAGGTGGATGTTCGTGATGTGACGCACAGCAAAGCAGTTGAAGCCTTGAAAGAAGCAGGATCAATTGTACGATTGTATGTTAAAAGAAGAAAACCAGTCACAGAAAAAATAGTGGAGATAAAACTTGTAAAAGGCCCTAAAGGTACGTAAGAAGTATAAGGCTTCTGTTCCATAGGCCAGATAGAGTTGGTTTTAGAATGTCTTTTTATCAAAATAAAGCAGTACCTTGCGCATGAGACTCTGTGAAATGCAGAATAAAGAAGGTAAGACCATAGCTCCTCAAAGACCCCTGCATTCTCACGCATGCTTGCTGTAATAGTGTTCTCATAGAATGCATGTTTTTCTTTCAAGTAATAAAAATGTGTAGCTGAACTATGTTTCTATTGTTATTTAATTTTTAAGTACATACATTATTTCAGATAAAATATCTAGAAAAATCTTGGGAGATTAAAAACATTTAGGAAAAAATATTCTTGCCCTTTTGTAAGTGGAAATGGTGGAAAATGGTTCTTCAGTTATAAATATTGCTGCTGTAACTGTGCTGTGTATGTATTTCACAAGACATTAACTAAATCAGTTATGTTGCGAAACTCTAAACATTGCTGCTTTTTTTAGAATATTCCGGAAAATAAAGTTCAGTGGGGAAGTGTTTATTCAGCTGCCTTCTTTATTTTTTATAAGCACACTTAAATGTGTGTACGTGTGTATTTATATATGTGTGAATATATAGAACAGTTGTGTATATATGTGATGCAGGAGCCTTGTTCTTTCTATAATTTCAAAAATCTAATGAATGCTAAAAGATTTCTTGAGTACTTGCTTCATTTTCTTGCAGGTCTCGGTTTCAGTATTGCTGGTGGTGTAGGAAATCAACATATACCTGGAGACAACAGCATCTATGTAACCAAAATCATAGAGGGAGGAGCGGCCCATAAAGATGGCAAACTTCAGATTGGAGACAAACTTTTAGCTGTAAGTTAGAGTTGCAGTTTTTTATGAGCATTCACTTGCAGGTCTCGCAGCAGAGTATGATGCACTTGATGGTGAAGCTACCTATCAACGGAGCTACCGGATTTTATTGGAGAAGTCATTAAGATATCACTCTTCCACAAAATCAGTGGTAAAATTAAATCTGCACTGTGGTCCATACGGTCATTTCAGGAGGTTTGAAATGTGTACCTCAGCACAGTGCTTCATGCAAAAACCTGTATGAATCAGCATATTACTTACTGATGTTGGGTATTAGTTTCTGGAGTCTAAATGCCTGAAATGTAAAACAACCTACAATAAGATTGTTTTTTTCACTTTTCCAGTGAGCATCATGTCCAAGCTAACATTTTTACGTTGAGACTGTATTTATTTTTCATCTTTAGGTGAACAGTGTTTGCTTAGAAGAAGTTACTCATGAAGAAGCAGTGACTGCCTTAAAAAACACATCTGACTTTGTTTATCTGAAAGTTGCAAAGCCCACCAGCATGTTCATGAATGATAGTTATGCCCCCCCAGACATCACAAACTGTAAGTTTAGTTTTTTTTTAGACTTGGTGGTTCTACGTATTTATTTCCCTTTAAAGCCTTACCTGCAGCTGTTCAGAAAGGTGTTTCCAACATTTCTTCATATTTTTGTCCTTCAAATTCCTGTCTTATTCAGATTTTTAAGAATTTGGGTCCTTTCCTAAAGGAGTACTATTTCTTTTGCTACTCTCTTTCCTAAACTTGCACAGAGGCTGCCTACGGACATGCCCATTTTGTACAAATTCTGCTGAGATGAAAAACCATCTATACTGCATCAGTATGTGCTTAGGATGCTTCCTGCCTAGGCTGTCGCTGTTGAAAAGAAAAAAAAAATCATTTTATCAGAAACAACTAACAGTGATCAGTACCTGCTACCAGGCTTGAGGCTGTACTGTCTGCTCAGCAGGATGTGCTGCAGCCTGCACGTGATCATAATATATGTGTGTGTGTGAACACGAGTTCATTCAAGACTCTGCAGAACATCAAATTGAGGGTTTTGTTGTCTTCAGCACTTTCTCCCAGAGTTGGTGTAGGTTTGCTTCTGGAGCTGTCTCACTTCCTATGTTTGAGTGAGCTCTGTATTTAAAAGTGAGGGTTAAAGAATGTTGAAGGCAGAACTTCTTGGGCACCAGGTTCACAAAGTTCAGTAGCTAGGCTTTCTGTAAACTCATTCTTCCTTTACAGCTCCTATAGTAAAAGCAAAGTTTTGTCACATGTTTTGGTGGTGCAAGAGATGGCCCCGTAGAATCCACGTGGATACTCAAATCATTTGAAATGTGGTATTTCTTTAGTGAGGTTGGTGTCCTGAAGTCCAGGGACATTTGATAAAGAAGTTTTTGAGGTTGTGGTTTATGGCAGTGCTTGTCAAGAAGCTTGCAGATCCTCCTGTGTGTTTCATTGTGTACACCCAGGTCAGAAAACTGCCCTCAGTCACTGTGTATTTATCACAGCTAATGAATAGTTTGCGGCTGCCTTGAGGGAAACGAATGTCGAAGTCTGCATTAAAGCAGACCTGGAGCTATCTGATTCCTGAGCATTCAGCAGATACAATCCCAACTGCAGTGCATGCGAGAAGTGTGGTTTGTGCCTATGGGCTGTAACTCTGAAGACTGCTGCGCTTGAAAGTGTGTGCAATGTGTGGGTGCTGAAAGCTTCTTCTAGCTCTTGACAGGCTGCAATAGTCAATTGCTTGGCCTGTTTCAGATAGTCATCTCAGTAGGATTTGTTTTACCCCTTGAAGTGTCCTAGCTTGTACAGGTGCTTTACAAGAATCTCCATTTTATGACTCACGTAGAACACAGTTCATGAGGCTGTTATTTTTGGGCACTTTGCCATATGAATACTGTTCTCTGCTGTGGCATCCAGTCTTTGTAGACTGAAAAATGAGATCTTCCAATATTGGAAACATAGAAATTCCATAAAAGCGCTGTTACTTGTCTGTGGAAGAGCAGCATCAGTGTAGTCCACAGTGGGTGGACCTGTGGATTGATGTCACGTCTGGCCAAAAATCCTGTTATTCTTCTGTAGCAAGTCATCAGTAGGGAATTTAAATTATTACAGTAATCTGTCTATAAATGGTGGTCAATAAAGATCAACCCAGGAATAATGTCAAGTAATTTACGAGTCTAAATGCTTTTCAACTTTTTTGGTTAGCCATCACCAAGCATGTCCAGAACTTACTATTAAAATAAACAATAAACTTTAACTGCACAGTACTTACTGTAGAATATCAAATTCAGAAAAACATCTACATCTTTTTGACGGATAAAAAGGGCTAATTTCCCTTACAGGCCCTCCTTGGAGGCAATATTAATGATACATTTTTGACTATTAGTCCATGTTGAATTATTGCATTTTGTCCTCTCTCTATGTGCATTGGTACGGTATTTCCACCGTGCAGTAAGAAGTTTGAGTGCTGCAGGGGAGGTATAATCAGTTTTCTGAGGGGAGGCATAAATTCCTTTTTTCTTAAATGACATAAATATGGGAAGAGAAGAGCATATAATAACAGAAAATTGCAATAAAATTCTTATTTTATTTCACACTTTAGAGAGCGTACTCAAGATTGGTGTCTTCAGTTTGCAGATAATAAGGAAGTTTTCATCATCTTTCAGTGTAGAATTGAGTTAATGTCAAGGAAGGGTGGATTTGGAAATTGAAATTCTCTTCAAGAGTGTGACTTTTCCTGTCTGTTGCTTTAGCTATAATGCAAATTAGGAAGTTAATCTTACGCTTGTAATTTTCTGCTCATCTAAAACAGTTTCTTGCATATTAGCTTCCATAGTGCTGGAGAATGCTAACTCTGGAAACTGACCCAACTTTGCAAAATGCTTAGCACAGATAGAACTTCATTAACAGGATGTAGCCAGTGCTGATGTGGAATAGTCAACAGATCTGAAATAATAATTTGTTACATTACTTGATAGCTGAATTTAGTTACGTGGTAAAAAGATACATTTTTAAATGTATGATGTGGTATTAGATGGTGCATATGTTTCTGAACATAATACAGTTTCATGTATTTTAAAAGAAGTGTTGTAATTCAATGAAAATACAATTTGCTATAAAATCCAATTACTTCCCCAAAATATGAATGACAATAGCTCTTGCTAGCTTGCTAAAAGTAACTGTAAAATCACTTTCTGCAATGGGAATATTTAGTGCATGAACAGTATGTGAACAGTTAGTGCTGTGATACTGTGTGGAAATTTGTAGTTTAATTCGGTTAAGTTAAACATAATTTAAAAAGAGATTAACTTTCCAGTCCCTGTTCTTTTGCAAATATTTAGCATCTGTTATTTCAGAAAGACATTTCTTTTGTACAAGGCATAGTCAAAATTCAAAATTTCCTTGCTGATTCCAAGTGTGAGGATACTGTGGAATGTGTAGTGTGGTAGAGTATCTTAAAAGTATGGTATTTTTAATGTCTCATTTAAATGTTTACATTCCATCTGTAAATGAGATGTAGTTTGAGACTGTTTTACAGTTCCTCGAGTTCTTTTTCATTGTTTGTCTCCCTGCCTCTCTGTCCCCTGTTCCCTTTTGAAGCCTACTCGCAGCCAGTGGACAACCACATTGCATCATCCGCCTACCTGGGGCAGCCGCTGCCGCCAGCGTCGCCAGGACGCTACTCCCCAATTCCCAAGGGCATGCTCGGCGACGAGGAGATCACCAGGTAAGGAGGCACGAGCTGCCTGCCCAATTCCTCATCCAGAAAAGCTCCCAGTCTGCACCTGTGGGCAAAATCCTAAAGAAAAAATAAATGTAAATCTGTGGTCTCCTAGCACAAATACGGATCAAAAGAGAAAAGCTCGTTTTGTATATCATATGATCCTGAGAATAGGATTAAAGCCAGAGGACCTTGGCCAAGTGCTTCATGAGTTGACTGAGATTTTTAGGGTGACCAGAGCAGAGATGGTGGCTGTGACTTCAGATTTTGTATTGCTGACTGTGGGGTCATTCCACATAGCTCCTAGCTCTATTCAGGAGGGTATACTCTAAGTAGTTTGGTGCAGATCAGAAATGAGGCATTTGTGTTCTGAATTTATCATGGATTAATGATTACTGCTTAATTTAAATCAAGATATTTTTTGTTGTTGTTGTTGTTGCAGAAGGGGTTTTATTTTGATGGATTATTAAATCCAAAAAGGCTGGAAAGCTCTTTATCTTTTTCTATTAGTAGACTATTCCTCCACTGATTTGATAGGAGATTGTATTAATCTTTTGTTTACCATCACTGCTCAAGTGAAGCTTTTCTGATTTTATTACCTTCCTGTTCTCTAAGTATAGAGATGTTAAGCTGCATTTTCAGAATGAGGTAACTAAACTGTGTCCTACTGTCATCTGATACAGATAACGGTCAAGTTTGAGGCAGGATCTGCCTAAGCTTGGAACATACATGGCAGGATGATAATTTACAGAATTATTTCTAGTGTGTTGGGAGGTGAGAAAGGCTTGGATATGGGTCTTTCATAGTTATTTTACCCTTGTGGGTAGGCAGACTTGCTTAGGTGACTCAGTCCTGCTGACAGCATTACTGAGCTTGAGTTTATTTCATTCTTCTAAAACTACTGTAAAGAAACACTTCAGCTTTCTTCTGGAATCTAGAGCTACCTAGAGAAAGCTTCAGGTGTTTTTTTCCCTTAAATTACTTTCCCACCTTCCTTGGGGTGGGAAAGCTGATCAAAGAGTCATTTTAAAAATATTTCAAACATTTAAAAAATATTTTCAAAGACCAAACTAAGATATGGATGTGATTGTTCTGTTTATTGTGGACATTTTAGCATATCATAAACAATAATAATTGTCTCAATTGTTCTTTAGTGCTCTCCAGTGCTTTTTTTTAAATGCAGTACGCAGTTGCTGTGCTTAAATATTAGAAATTGTTCATTGGCTTCCAAAATTATCCGTGTTTTTCTTTTAGTGGATAGAGTAGCAGGTTGGATATTTTCATTTTCTTCACTGAAAGTGAACTTACCTAATGAGTTAGCCTCTTAACTTGATGAGTATTTTTTCTTTCCTTTTCTCATCCAGGACAGGAAAGGATTTTATAAAATAAATGAAATAATTTTTTCAAGACCTTGGTTTAGGTCTTTTATTTATTTTTCAGCTGCAGTTGCTGTAAATAAGTTACAAATGTATTGGGGAAAGCAGTGAATTTTTATATTGGAAAGAGTTTATGCATAGTTCTTAAGTTTTTGTTGGCTATATTTATTGCTTGATCAACTGTAATGAAATTGGCAAAGACGTGCTTTTCCAAAATAATCCTTTTTTTTAAGTTTTAGAATGGAAATTTTATTTGTTGTTATGTTTATATGTATCATCACTTCACAGGGAATTCTGTAGTGGCTTAGAGTACTTTAATGAACTGAGAAATAACGAATCGTTTCATGTGGCATTGAGATATGCATATGCAGTGAACTTGAGGCTATCGTTAAAATTTTTATGATGTGCTTTGCTTCTATAATCTATATTAAATGATAGGAGTAGCTTCACATTCTAAGTTTTTAAATCTATTTGAGATTATTCAGTGTACATGAGTTATACAAGAAGTTGGTCTTGGTGAACACTAAACAAATGATGCATGTCATGCTAATTTTAGACTGTTAAGTTCTCTGGAGTTAAAATGCTGTATGAATAACAAGATTAGAATTGTAGAACATTTTTCAGTATTGTACAAGGGAGGAAATTGAGATAAAGACATCTAGGCCAAACTCTCTATGATGTTATGGGAAAGAATGTCTGGCGTTTTCTACAGGTGTGAGGTAGTCACAAGACTGTACTTTTTCTGTTGGGCCGTAGCCATCTTATAGCTCTGCCCCGTGGAGGGGAAAAAGATGATGAAGAGTGCCTGGAAGAGTAATACCAAGCTATAGTAAGGCTCTTGAGCTGTTAATTCATTAGTTTATTCATAACTAGTAACCAAGATCCTGTGGTTGTTTTTTTCTTTTTACTCCAGGGAGCCTAGAAAAGTTGTCCTGCATCGAGGATCAACAGGTCTTGGTTTCAACATTGTTGGAGGAGAAGATGGAGAAGGAATTTTCATCTCTTTCATCCTTGCTGGAGGGCCTGCTGACCTGAGTGGAGAGCTTAGGAAAGGAGATCGTATAATTTCAGTAGGATTCCTTGCTGCTGCTTCTTTATTACTTAGAAAAATCATCCCCTTCCTGCATATTAATTAATATAGATTATGTGCAGAAGAGTCTCATCAATTATGCTAAATTTGAGACAGTGGAACAGTAACCCCCATGTTTCAAAATATGTTTGAAGCTTCTGTCTGTCTATATCTTTTATCTATAACCTGATGAAAATAGAACTTTCCTACCTCAAAGATGTCTGTTTTGACTTAAGTTATCAGATATTACCTTATCTAAGTCTGGTAGTCAGGATGCATATGCCTAAATTAAGAGGTTTCAGCCTTTAGAAGTAAGCCTTTTAAGAAGATGGAGATATTTGTCAGTAGTGTGGGAAAGATGGTGCTCTGCTTTCTGCAGTAGCTGAACTCCCTGGTAAGCACAAGAAGACCCTTCTCACCCTGCCTGAGAGCCTGTTCTGTTTGGTCATACTGAAAGTTGTAAAGCTTTTACACATTTTGTTTTTCTTAAAATGATTTAGTTTATGAAAAAAAAAATATCTTAGGACATTTAAGGTGTGATTTGGTAGTTATTTAAGAGGAAAAAAAAATCTCTGCTGCAGTTAAAATGCTTATACTGAGTTCATCAGTGTTTTGGGTGTGTGGTTCTGCTTTGTGTGTGTGTGTGTGTGTTTTCTTTTTGTGGTTTTTCTTCCCTGCCCCAAGCTTTTTTACATCTGATACACTGAAAATGATGCTAGGCAATTTCATGGAAGATGAGGATCGTCCCTGTCTTTTGAATGTAGTGATCTGTAGCTAAGCTTTGGCTCAGAAAGTTCCTAAGGGGCTATTAGAGAAAGGAGAGATGGTGACCACAGAATATTTTTCTGTGTGTGCTGTTAAAAAGAGTAAAGGCCTTAAGCAAGATGATTAGGTGTAATCATACAAATTCACCAAGTGATATGTTAGGTCTGTTGCAGTGTTTAATCTTATAATGATTTATTTGGACTTTACTAAAGATCAGTAGTCTTTGTTTATGTCGATGGGATCGTAATGTTGTAAACAGGGAAATCTCCTGTGTCGTAGAAACAAATTTGTATTCAGTTAATTCTTGTTCATGTGACTATATTCCATGTTAATGGTAAGATTAAAAAATATTTTTTTGGGGTATTATTCATAGGTAAATGGGGTAGACCTCAAAGCAGCAACCCATGAACAAGCAGCAGCAGCCCTGAAGAATGCAGGCCAAGCAGTAACAATTGTTGCTCAGTACCGTCCAGAAGGTAAGAGAGTTTCTGTGTGTGTTTGAGTTTGACTTTTAGGATTTGAAACTCAGAGGAAGATGAACCATAGTGTCCTCTGCCTGTCATCACCTAATCCTCGCTCAAAGGAAAAAAGAAACTGTATCATACAATATAAATATAGATCCATGCCTCTCAGCATGATAAGTGACCAGATATGCACATCTGTAAGAGTTGGTGCCACAACTTGTTCATTTTTGTGCTTGCTTTGATCATCTTCAAAAGTTTTGACTTTTTGGTAAAAGTCAGCACACTGTCATGACACATAGTGGAAAAGCAGGCCAGAAAATCCAGAACTTCAGAGAAACACCACCCTGTGGTTTCTGTTTCACTGTTGTCTTCATCTTTCCGTCATTATTTGGGTATTTTCTTTTTCCCTTCTTAGCAGTAGAAAGATAAAAGTTTATTATCTTTTCTGTTGCGTTGATACAGGTGCCCTAAGGAAATGGTCAGGATTTTGTTCCTCTATTTCATACTGAGCTGGTATTTATCCAGTAATTTCTTCTGATCCAGATTAGACTTCAGTTAATGCTAAGTATCCTAATCTTTGTGGGTTCTGCAGAAGCCAAATAATATTACCTCATTTTTGACACACAAACAGCATATCTCTAGAGCTCTGCTAATATCTAACTTTCAGTCACAGAGAGAAGATAAAGGTACCTTCAGCTATCAGCTTCTTTTGGGTTTGGTGTGGAAAGTAACTTGGATCAAATACTTACTGTTCATAGCCTAGGGAGCAGTAAAGAAAGAATATTTCCTTAAAGATTTGTATCCATTAGAGGCAAGCAGTCTAGTTGATTTTCTAAATAGAAAATATAATCCTGCTAGTCTTCATTTGAATGTATTTGGTAAATGTGCATGTAGTTGGTCTTCAGATTTTCTAAGTTATAGCTACTCATGGTTTTCCCTTCACTTTTTTTCAGTTACCTTAGTGATCTACATATATCTGATTTTATGCCATTCAAGTAAAGGTTAAAAATTACAAAAAAGGCAGTTCATAAAATTACTGTTAGTCTTAAGTGTTTCCCAGATACCTTTTCAAAGAGGAAGTACGTCAGTTGATTTCAGCATCAGCTATAACTGCTTGCATTGTTCATGTGTGTTCCTTATGTGTGTTCCTTATGTTCATGTGTGTTCCCTGCATGGTTCCAGGAGGGTTTTAGTAAAAGATGTTGACAGCTCGGACAGATCAAGGAGACTCTAGACATCCATCAGTGCTCATTAAAACTGAGTAAATAGATTTACTATGATAAGAGCGTTTGGAAGACATTTGGGACCGGCTCACATCACTTGCTGTAATTGTACATGACAGCTTTTATGTTCATAGATTTGTTGGGAATGCTGATTTATACTGTAGCATCCTACCACATTAATTGTACCAGAAATTTCCTGCTTGTCTTTTACCTGTGGGCTGTGGGAAAAGAGGGTCTTGGAAAAGATTCTCGCAGAAAAGTCCAAGTAACCTGGAAAAAATATTCCTCTTTGGTGATGAGAGGAGGATGCAACCCTACGATGCAAAGGATGGAGTTCTCTGCATCTCAGTCTCCTCGAATCCAGGGAGACAACATGCCTTACCAAATACTAATTGCTGAACTCAAAGTAGGCTAATAAATGATACTACTTTCATTATACCAAAGTTCAAATCACATAATGGTTGATCCTTTTCCCTAAAATGTCAGAAGTCTTGCTTAGTTACAGAATGAATTTAAAACAGCTGCAGTCTCATTTCTAAGATAGTCCTTCTGGGCATTTTTAGTTTTCACTGAAGCATTCTCATTATATTTGTAAAACAGTTTACGAAAGTTTTCTATTATACCAAATGAAATTTCAGCAACTTAACACCACTCTTTGGGATAGCTAAATGCCAAATAGGAAATGTGAAGGCATTTTCCTGTTTAGAGAAGAGCCTCTTATCAGATACAACTTCTGTAGCTGTTTTACATTAATAGATCTCAGGTCTGTTACATAATAAAGCATATAACATACAAGAAGTCAGTGTTTTTTCAGAGACTGAGTTCTATCTATACATAATGTTGTGGTACATACATATGTATATTTATATATAATTTATATATAAATATATATATTTATAAATAAATATATGTATAATTTATATATAAATACATATTTATATATGTATTTGTCTATATGTATTTATACATATAGTTCTATCCATATGTATAAAAATATAATATAGATACATCTCAGTAGTAGCAGAGTCCAGTAGGTTTGATGGACCAATATATTAGAGCTGGGTGCTGCAGAGCAACGTCCATTTTGGGAGAATAGGAGCCTGGGAGATGGGGACACTTTGCACAAGTGTTGGGGAACTTGCAGTTGTTCTTTCGTTGCTTACATTTGAACCTGTTTTTCCTGCTTGGGCCAGGTGTTTCTGTTTTACCTGCAAAATTCATTTTTCCTTAGTTATTCCAGATAAGAACTGGGCAGTTAAGTACCCATTTTATATTACTAATAATTACATGCGTGTTAATTGAGCAATCTTGGAAGAGAAGGTATGAGGTTGCCGGCAGCAAGTGTTGTCATCAGCATTCATTCATAGATCACCTGAGCCTTTTCCCAAAACAGGGTCAAAATTCCGATAAGCATGTCATGATGGGAAGGGGTAGCAGCACCTTCCTTTTCTCAAGGATCCACTTGATGTACCACGATAAAAGGATAGTTGAAATGAATATTGCAGTGTTTCCTAATATGAGTTTTCAGGTGCCTGTTTGGAATTTAAAATCTGCTTTCATCTTCCTTTTGTAATTCAGCTGATCAAGCCCATCACTGTACATCTGCTCTGCCTTTCTGAAAGGGAAGCAAGACGGGCGATCAGATTAGCCCGGTGTTCTTAGGTGACTGGGCAGATCAGTGAAATCGGGAAAACGTGGAGCCCAGTCCTCAAGAGAAGATTTAATTTTTTTTTTTTTTTTTTGTGGAAATACTGCTTTGGAGATTGCATTGTTCATATGCATGCATCTTATTCATGCTTTTCAGATTTGTTAAAATGTAACCGATTCTCTGTGGAAAATGTATTCAATACAGTACAATAGTTTAATCAAAATTTCTGATGTTTTGTAAACCAAATAATGTTTTTTTTCTTTTGGAGGAATGTATTTACTGAAAAAGATTCCAGTATAACAACTTAACATTTTATGTCTTTATCTCTTTAAAACAAATGACTCTTAAAAGAAAAAGTTAAAAAGGAAAAGCTTTGCTGGAGCTGGTTTTCATTGGCCAGTATTGGGCCAGTTTTTCTGTTTGTATCGTTTTCTCTGCACTGTTTTCTGATGACATTTAAAACAATTGGAATAACTTAAGCTCTAGAAACTGCTACCACTTTCATACATAAGGCTAAGATTATTTTCTGAGTACTTTTCCTGAACTGTCCTCTAAATTCTGCTTTTATAGAACTCCGTTTAGAGTAACCAATAATGGCTTTACAAAATTAAGATTTCGTTTTTGTTTCATATCTAATAAATGAGCTTGACTTGCTTTTAGCTGAGAACACGGATTATCCTAACCAAGAGTGATTGATAAGATCAGCACACCCTGGTTTTACAAAATGGAAAACCTCCTGGAGTATCTTGGTTTACTCTGTCATGGGGAGGGCCATCTCATGTTTTCCAATTTTTTTCCCCATGCTTGTTTTGTACCTGGATATACTCATTTCTAAGTAATCCAGGTTAGCTAGTTAAAGTACCTTTAAAATCTGTCCCATTAAGATTATAAGAAGGATTCTGTTATAAATAGTGTTGCCAGACATTACTATAAGGCGATTTGGACATGTTTTTAATCCTTTAAAACTTCACTCCAGTTCTTTAAGGGGGGCTGTGGGGGAAGTCTTCAGCAGTGACTAGACCTATCCTCATTGTGAATTTTGCAAGATTTGTGGAAGGCGTTCTGAATGTAAATACTATTTTTCTGACCATTTTGAAATTCTGTGGTCTGGTCTTTCAAGTGATGAATGTAGTAAAAGTTCATTACACATCAGGATGTATAAAAAACAGCAGAAGTATGTGGAATATATTGCGGTCTCTCTTAGTTTGTGTTAATATAAAGAGACTAGCAAATTAATTTCTCCTCAAGAATGTTTTGTGATGGCTTTTTAATCTATACATTTTAATAGTTTCTTTCTTAGTGTAATTGTGCTAAGCGTGGTATACGCCACAGTCTCTGTACAAAGATTCACATAACACTTTGATGGAAAGGGGTGTGCAAAACATGAGTGGATTTGTCAAAAATATCATAACTAATCAAGAGACACAAAACTAAAGCTCATAAATACGTTTTGCTTTGCTACATACTATGCTAGACATCAAATAAGCCAGTCTTGCTTTATAAGCCTAGACCTGAAAACAGATGGAAGATCAGTACTAGATCAGTTAATAGTCGTCATAACTTACTGCAAGGCTCTGTTTCTCATGGTCTGTAGGCAGCATGACAGGAGAAAATTATGAATATCTTGAGAGTAGAAAAGAAAAACAGTAGACAGCTCTCAGCAAAGGAGACCTGCTTTGACAGATCTACCGAGGCCTGCTGAAGGAGGGCTTCCCACAGACAGATGGGAAGAAGGGAAGCAAGGAGTATACTTTTTTTAAATTGAAGGGAACATTTTCAGGTTCTTAGCAGCTCAGTGTATATAAGTATCTCTGCCTCTCAGTGCCTTGCTGCCATCTGTTCTTTGTGACTCCCACCTCCTTTCTGTGACTTATTTTTCCTTCTGTACTCTTGCCTCTTTAATTTCCATCCCTTGTGGCAGTCTGCTATTCTTTTGCTCTTCTTTGCTAGGATTGTGGTCCAGATCAAATGGTTTGTCGCTGCAACTCTTCTCTCTCCCTTCTATATAGACTATTTGCTGTGCATCTGTCTAGCACTGTCCTCATTTTGCTCATGAGATAAGTGGTCATGAGTATTTCACTGCTCAGACCTTTTCTCTGAAAATTTAGATTTTATTAAAGTAGAAGTTATTGGAATTATTTGTAGTTTTCTAGGCAATATCACTTTAGAGACTGTGCAGCAAGAGGAGCCTCCCAAGATTTCTAAATCACTCCCTCCTCTCATCTTTTTTTCTGCAGCTTGGATACCTGCAGACAGAAGAAAAGCAGATTTTTTTTCCAGTTCTGCAACATCTGCTTATCAACTGTAACTTTAGGATTTAAACTTGAACCTGGATCTAAGCACCTGACATTCCTAACAATCAAATAGGTGCAAATCGGGATTGGGTTTGATGTTTTTATTTGGGGGAGTGGAGGAGTATTGCTGCTGCGTAAATGTCATTAAGTAAAGCAGCACATCCTTCTGTTTGCTCCTGCTTCATGTTATGACTATTAAGTGCTATCCCACCAGTAAACTTGTTAGAAACTTTGGAAAAATCTTGCTAAATGGATACCATTGTTTTTATGATCTTACTTTATACTTGAATACTACTACTCTGCAGTATCTTTGCGTCTTTTCTGTATTTAATAAAAAATAAGGTATTACTGAAGAGCTTGTTTCAAAACATACGTACGTGCTTGAGGGTATTTCTGCAAAAGGAAATACAGTTGTACTTCGTATGGGTCACATATCTGGTACAAGTCTCCAGTGGGGGAGTCCAGTCTTGCTACCAGCTGCTGGCTGTCAGTGTCTCCTGCTGCAGAGCACATAAGGCAGAGCAGCTGTGGCCACTTTTCTGTCTGCTCTTCTGCAACTATTTTTCTACATTTCACATGCTATCACATGACATCACTGTTCTTTTCTTTAATGGGAAGTGCTGAAGACAACTGCTGTCTAACTCTAGGCAGAGCTCACACTTTGCTTTGCGGTACCCAAACTCAACCATGGCTAAATAGGCAGCATGTCTGCTGGTCAGCAGGGATGGTGCTGATCCTCTGCATGCCACGCTCGCTGGTCTTCTGATGCTGTGAAGAATCTTGTCTAGTTTTTCATTTCCAGCATTAGTTTCAGTTTCACTCTGTTAAATACCAAACTTTTCAGGACGTTAACGGCCTACTTTTTGGCTCTAGACCTGGTGATGGTTTGAGGCGCTTGTCCATCCAGTTCTTTCCAAGAACTTGTGTAACAGAAGCGCAGTTCAAATTCTCAGTTTGTTCTCTATCAGTAAACTGTGAAAGGACTTGGCACGTTCCATCTGCACACAGTTTTAAGCTTCTCCTAAACATGGCATTTCTTAGAACCTTCTATGTTGCAGCCCATTTAGTTTCTTTTGATTTTTCTGCTATGTCAGAAGCCTTTTTGAGGTAGAAAGTGCTCTCTTCCTTATTGCTATAGATACCCCTGTCTCTTATTCATTACTTATTTCCCAGGAGGTCTGATGAGAGAAATCAAGTTACTCTCTAGAAAGCAGCAGCAGCAATGTGCAGATATTTACAATGAAGTAGAATTGAGCAGAACTAAGTTTCCCCTATAAATGCTGCTTTACCCAATATACTGGAGGAAATCTGATTCTTCCAAGATGAGACAACTTTCTTAACTGAAACTTACAGTCTTTCTAACAGTTGGTGTGAAGAACTGCAGATATTTTAGAATGTGAACAGGCGGTAGCACAAGAAAATACTTGGATTACCTAATGTTTTCTATCCTTTTCTTTCACACTGGAAAAAAAAAAAACTCATGTTAGAATCTATGCTATCATTCTTGTAGGATCCATAGAAGTTAGCACTTAAGGAGAAAGAGAGGGGGGAAAAAAAAAAGTGAAAGACTTAAAAGTTCATTTCTCAAGTGAAATGCAGTTCTTTACTGTGACAGTTACGTTCACATTCGCACAACAGAGCTTTCTTGGTAGCCAGTCTGAGAACTTCCCCAGGAACCAAACAACTTAGAAACACACAACCACCTCCAGCTTCTGATAAGATGTTTTGGCAATAACTTCTTTAGTGAAGAAAGCCGGGTAACCATGTAAATCAAACAGCAAAGGTGTGTGAGGTCTTCATAAATGCAAACTTGTCTGTATTTTCTGAGAGATACTGAGCAAAGAGGTGAACGTTAGCAGTATTGATGTGACTGATGTTATTTACATATGCGTGCTCTGGGTGTCCCTACTGGAGCGGGGGGTTGGACTAGATGATCTCCAGAGGTCCCTTCCAACCTCAATCAGTCTGTGATTCTGTGCTGTTTAAGAGCTTTTATAGAATAGAACTATTATGGTTTTGTTAATAGGAAAGAAAATGAAGTGTGGCCAATATCACAAGAAAAAAAAAGTCACTGCAGGGAGTTAAATTCTGTCTTCCTAGCGCCCTAGTAAAACCCAAACCATTTGCCTAGCTGCACTTCAAAATGAGCAGATGTCTCCATTATAGGTTTGTGTACATTTTTTTTGTGATCAGTAAGATTGAAATTAAGACATGTATGAGTGCAAGAAGAAGTGTATATGTGCCTGTAAGAAATGAAGGAGAACATCTACTGCAGAATTATTTTTTTTTTTTTTAATTTTCCTGTGATGCAGATTGGTAATGGGAAACCATTAATCTCTTGCATTGTTAACTAACTTAGATTATACGTTGTTTGATTAGAACAGATTAAGGATTTGGAGGCAAACCGTGTTTTAGCCAAAAATATTAATATGTCAAAAAGTAAAGATTTTGCTTGTGATGCATTGAATTACTACTAGCAAATTTATAGGTTAAAAATTAATAAATGTCTGTGCCATTCACAATACGTACCATTGCTTAGGGTGATTGTGCTTAGAAAACCTAGTTCCAGGCCGCATTCAGTCTAATCCTAAGGACAAGCACCACTTTCTCCTTTACCTTTAGGGGATTAGGCTTCAAACTCTTCTCAAATGTGGGGGCCTCTTGTTTGGAAAGAGAGACTAAAGAGAAGTGTCTTTATTCTCACTTGTTTTCCCTACAGTATCTCCAATTTTATGAAAGTTTTTTGTATTGTCTAACTTCCTGTATGAGGATGATATTTTGGTACATGTTTCCTGATAAGCAAATAGTTCTGTTGTCATCCGAAGATGAAATTGCTTTCCTTTTAGTCATTGTTACACAACATTCAGCTGTGAACGGGAGGTAACAGCTGTTAAGCATGGTTATAATATGAACATACACATTTGTACAAATTAGCTGGAGGTATGCAAGTGCTGCCTGAAATCCTGGTCAGATTATTTTCATAAAAAGAGAGTGTCTGTCTCTGAGGATTTACTGTCTAAGTAATTAAGACCAGCTGCTCTGGGGAAGAGGGAGAAGTACAGTGAAATGCAGTGCCTTGCTCAAGGCCCTGCCACACTGCAGCAGCAAGGCAAGAACAGATCTATTTTCTCTGCATCTGGGCCCTTCCTCTATGGGATGCTGTCTTCAAAAGATTATCACTTTTTCACTTGCTTGTTTGGGTACCATCGTGTCGTCTTGAATTTTTCTGCTACTAGTGATAGCATCAATAGTGGTGGAAACATTTGTTTGTTTTTCCTCACCTACATCCATCTTTATAAGTGATGGTATAAATGATTTCATCTGCACTTCTTTTGTTCAAAGTATTTGACAGTATTTTGTCATAATCTGAATAGTCTTCATTATAACTCTTACTGCTACAGTTACTGCTAACGGGGCGTTAGCTTTCTAGCTGATGAATAAAATGATATGCCAGAAAGTAGTCTGTGGCATGCTCATCTATAATGTACGTAATATTGGATTTTTTTTTTCCCCCTCTCTGGTTGATCTACAAATCCTCGTAGTCATTGTCTGAATTTGTGAGGAGAAAATACTACAGTGTGATATGATCAATCATTCATGGTATTAAAGCACCACACTTGTCATACTAATCATAACTGTTAAAAGAAAGTTAATTTAGAAATTTCCTTGAGATTTTTGTAGTTTAAGGCTCTCTCTCAGTCTTACATTCCCAGAGCAAATTCAATGCCCACAGAGAATGAGGGTGCAGGAAAGGACGGCAGAAGCGGATCCTGTTGAGCAGCTGCTTGTTGCTCACACCCAGGCTCTCCCCATGTTCACTTGTTATAATCTTGTCACGTGGGCTCCTCGAGAAGGTGGTGGCTGTAGAGTGTTTCTTTAACTAGAAAGCTTTGAGAAGTGGATCTGTTGATCCTGAAGTCTAAACTAGTCAACTGAAGGGAAAATTTACTTGTTTTGAGTTCCTATGTTATGCTGACAGCATGTAAGTACCTCCCTTCAGGAAATGTTTTTCCTGAAGAAGCTCTTACTCTTTTACTGCCTTTGTATCTCAAGTCAAATGCGTTTAGCTTAGTTTTATTAGAGCGCAGTGCTGCTTAAGAACACAATCCGTTTTTCCAGGATTAGCGCGCTGTACATAAGTATGTAAAAGGAGTTTGAATGTCTAATGCCTTTTACAGATGGATTGAGACTCATGCCAGAATTCTGCATTTTTATCCTTTTTTAAGATCCCATAAGAATATTGTCTTATTCAAAAAATGTTTTGCATATTTCCCACCTTTAGTATTAAATTCTTTATCTGATTAAAGACCAAAATTTCTATTCAGCACTGTTTTACAGGTTTTAACTCCCACTTTTTATGTTTAAAGTACATAATTCTTTATGATAAACATGTATTTCAAATATAGTCTGCTATTTTCTTTTGTAATCAGTTAAAAAGTATCCACATCAGTCATTTTGTGAAAGTGATTGTGAAAGTGATAATTGTAAGCTAACTTTTTTTAATTATGAAAAATATAGTCACTGTAAACTATATATTGAAAAATGTGAAATCTTTAATGGATATTTTACTGTGTTTTTGCTTTATGTTTCATTGGAGTTCTTTCATATTCCTTTTCAGTTAATGTTGGTAAATGTAAAGACTTGGATTTTTTTTTATGGTTAAAAGTGATAGTCATAGTCCTTAAAAAAATTATTTTTGAAAGATTTTTTTTGAATTACAACAGTAACAAATGTTTATTTTCTTAGATTTTCAGCATTTGTGTGAGTATTATAGCTGCTGAAATTCAAGCATTTAATTGCAGGAAATTAATCAGAAATCAAGAAATTAATTTCAGTATTTCCCCTTCTTACAGAATATAGCCGTTTTGAAGCTAAAATACATGATTTACGGGAGCAAATGATGAACAGTAGCATTAGTTCCGGATCAGGATCTTTGCGAACCAGCCAGAAGAGATCTCTTTATGTCAGGTAGTCATCTTCTTGGCCATGATACCTGTTTGTCTGCTTTCTGATAGAATGTCTGTGTTCAAGTTTTTAAATGCTTGCTGAACTTAACAAATTTGATGGGAATATATTTAAAATTCATGGATATATATTAAAAATTCATAATTAATTTGGTTTGTGATTAATGTAATATAGCTGAAAAAAGTAGTAGTATCCCTTGAGAGGACTGTATGAACTTTGAAGAGCTGTGCTGTTAATTGCTTTTTGCCTTCTCTTATTTTAAGTCAGAGTGAATGAAGTTTTAATAACTTGCTTATGCCAGTTTGTCTTTTTGATTTTTTTTTTATATTCTAACGTTTGTTCAGTTCATCAGTCCATATTTATCATCTCCCCTTATTTCCTTCAACTTGATTTAGTTGCATTTCCAGCTTATATTAACAAATATTATTTCTACAACTGATAGCATTTTCTTATGGTATAATTTCCTTGACAACCAAGAGAGAAATTTTATTGGAAAAAGCAAGCCTTTAATATAAAAGGTTCCTCATTAATTTATTCATGTAGAATTAAGCATAAATGAGGCCAGAAGAAAGTTCAACTGTAAAAAAGCATGATGCAATTAAAGAATAGTTTCCCCAGAAATTCGTGGCCTGATGCAGCTCTTTAATATGCAATCAAATTCCTGTATCACTTATCATATACTAATAATGCATGACATTTGAAGTGTGCAGTATGAATAAAAGAACTACCTTTTTAAAAATACAAATATTTGAATTAATATTGTGAGTCAGTATTGTTAATATATTCATATAAGAACAAAAATAGATATTTTTATAAGGAACATTTCTATTGAATAGTTATATGTAAAAGAGTTTAAAGTGACTTTTTTTAAAACTATCTTTATTACAATGTAAATTGACGAAAACACCACTAATGACAGAATTTAACCCACACAAAAATGGTGAGGTGTTTGCTCTTGGTTTAGTTCCCTGAACCTGCTGGCTCCGGGCTGCGGAAGCGCCAGGTCTGCGCCTGGAGGAGGCCGGGCTGTGTCTGCAGGGAGATCAGACCTCAGCAGTGCTGGCGCTGGAGTCATTGAGGAATTTGTAGCACTCCCTGTTTGGCTTCCCTGCTGAAACCCAGGCCTGAGGTGCCCTTGTTTTATCCTGTTGATAGAGCTGCTTTGAACAGCTCCTGGCTCTGTAGTGAAACGAATCTCAAAAGTGAACAGGGTTAAAGCTGTATGAGGTGTCGCTGTGCAGCCGGCAGCCAAGGTGTCTTGTGCAGGAGGGACAGCCCAGGGTGCCCAGGAAATGCTTTTACTGGCGTTGCCATCAAAAGAAAGGATGGTGAACCAGCATACACCCTTTTGGAGGTCTCCCAAGATACTGTTTCATCTTTCCTTCAATGTTTCTGTCTCCCTGTATACCATATAAATTTAGATTTCTTGTTTGACTTAGATTAGGTTGTAGCTTTGAGGTAAGCACCAAATCTCCATGTAGATACTGCTGGTGATAGCACTGTGCTCAAAGCTTTGTAAGCAATTTGAATGTTTAGTAGGTGTTAAAAATCTATGCATTGCTGCACTGCCATTGAGTGTGGGACAGCGTGCTTTGGGACAACATCCTTTCCTCTTTTAGAGTGTTCTGCCAGGGCTCCTGAGACGTGGCCTTGCCGCTGTACCACGAGGAGGGCTGCCAGAGACTGGGGGGCACAGTACATAGGCACAAGATGATGGGTTTGCATCCATTCTATCTGCTTTTGGCCTCACTGAAAGTGAAATTAGAGGCTTTACAAGTCTTTGCACATATTGGTAGATATTGTCAAAACATAATAGCTTATTCCTTATGTTAAGCTACTTTGGTATGATCATTTTGTATCTTCAGCTGGGCAATTTTAGTAACCAAAGATAGCCTTTTTCTGTAATATGTGATTTTGGATGTGCCTTAAAGGATTTGAGTTATATAACATAATGCTGGATTGAATTTGAAGTGGTTAGTCCAATTGTAAAATGTTTATAGTAAAATGTAGTTGCGTTCAACTGCAACTACAGAAAACTAGTTAAATGAAATATTCCCCATCTCAGTAATAATCCATGGTGATTTCTAAAAATCATGGTAGCAGCAGCAAACAAAATCAGATGCAGCATTGAGTTTCTGTAATTGAAGCACAATGCTTTTAAGAAGTATTCTCCTTATAAACTATTTTTTGGATGTGCTAGGTATGTTAGGGAAAAGGCAGTTGCATTTCACCAAAGCAATGATTTAAAATCAAGTGGCAGATTTGTCTTTTTAATTGCATAGCTCTTAATATGTGATAAACAGCAACATATATATATATATATAAATATTGCCCTTAGAGAACAATATAAATACTGTAATTCTGTGTCTCCATTGACTAATTAAGATACACTGTTAATGTCCTTCTGCTTGTCATTTTATAATTCTTTTGATCTTGAAGAGGAGAGACATTTTCCCCTTGGATGTTTCCCTTGCATCTGAGCTCTGTCTGCAAGCTCTTTCCCTTGCAAATTCTGAAAGCACCTATGAAAAAGTGAGAATTAGTCAAGATGTATTGAGATTTTCGGTGGTATATTTTCAGGGAATTTTTTCACATATTTTATTTTCCCTTCTGTGTCAAATCAGGATCTGTGCAATATGTTTATTATTCAAATATGGAAATTATGTTTAGCTCTACATTCTTGTAACTAGCATGACACAATACAAATTTAAACCATGATGCTGATTTCTGCTTGAATGAGAATAGAAGGTGATGACATCTCCAAGTGGAAGAAACTTCACTGTTCTGAAATCATTAGGAAATCCTAACTAGATGCATTGAAATATAAGGACTAGTATTAGCAGTGTAAGATTGTGCATCTCTACATAGTTCTGATGCTTCAAACGTCTAGTCTCAAACCTCTTTCCTCCAAAAAACAGGAAGGGAAACTCTTTTATCTGCTTTGTGGTAAATAAATATTCATCTGCTAAAATGGTTATACTATGTTTCACAAAATATGTCATGGGGGTACATCTGCTGTTGCAGGAATCACTGGCACTTCTGTTTAGCATGAATATGCTAAAATAAGAAATGCTTCAAAAACACTTAATCAATAATCTATGGTATCAAAAGTAGAAAACATGACAAAGGCAGAGAAGTATTCTGGAAAACTGGGCAATGTTAACATATAGTTATTAAAAGCATTGGCATTCAACAAGCTTGTTCATCTAACTTAACTTCAGTTTCTATAGACTTACAACCAGAGGCATTTGCTCACCTCTTGTGCAGTTTAGGTGCTGAGTGATACAGGGTGAAATAAAAGGAAATGACATAATGCTTTACCTAAAATAATTTTAGAGCTTTTCATTAAAAACTTAAATAGGAATAAATCATAGAGTGAATATTTGTAGAAGAACATCCAAAGCAATATTAATCAGAAATGTCAGGTTTTTAAATAATTTGGATTTATATTTATAACTTACATGAAATAAAGGTATATGTAGTATTGTTGTTCTGTAATATGTCTCCAAACAGGAGTTTATTAAAAAAAAAAAAAAAAAAAGGTATTTTAAGTACTTTTGTGTAGATAAATAAGTAGTCTGGGATATGAAATTAGTTCTCATTTGATGGTTTATCAGGCATATGGAAAAAGCCATCTGTACATAAACAGTTGGAAAGGAAAAAGATTTTTTGTTAATTATTTGTCATTTGGGTGATTTGTGTGATTGTTACCGATTTCTGTTGCTTCTCTAATTTTTCGCTGCATAATTTTGTCACTACTGTGTGACATCCTAATTCATATTTATCTGTTTTCACTTTTTTCCTCCCTAGTAAAATTATTTTTCTTGCAGTGACTTCAACACATCAAATGTATTTGATGAAACTGCCTTTCATTGTGCAAAACCTAACTGCAGCTGTTTATCTAGTTGAAAGAGAATATTTCTAATATTAAGTGCTTTTTATCCTTTTGTATCCTTCTGACATTTTGCTGTTGTATAATTTTCCTATCTTCTCATGCAGTAAGCTGGCAGAGGAGTGGTTTTTGGTACAGAGAGGAGCTCTTACAAGTTTATATCAAAACTAATCTTAAAAGCCGTGCTGGGACAAATCATTGCTTGAATGCTAACAGAAAAACTCATGAAATAATTAGTTTTCATGATGCATTAAAATAATTCATTAAAATGAAAATGCAATGAAGAACTTTTGAGACTTCTTGTGACCCCCAAAAGACATGGGATCACAACCAACTCTGATTCTGCAGTAGACTGTATGGTAATATGGACAGATGAATTGATTGAACTGAAAATGTTCAGTTATCTCAGTGTAAACATGCAGTTATTGTAAGTTTTGAACAAATAAAGTCTCAGTCTAAAGGAACACATTCAGTGCTTTAGAATGGCAAAATTCACAAAACTATAATACAGTTTGGTACAAACAACCTTGACTTGCAGATAGTTATATGTGTAAAAGAAATTCTGAGAGTTTGAAAGTATAGGAGAAAAAGAAACATAGACCTAGTGGATTGGAAGAAGAAATTAAAGAAACTCAGACAAGGAAGACACCATATTTATCATTTTATTCATAGCATACTGATCTATTGACACAACTTCTCTAAACTTGTGGTGGGCTTGGTATGAGATCTCTAAATGCAGACAGGATGCCCCTTAGAAAGTGTGTCACTGCCAAAGCTCCGCACTGAAATAATGAGTAACGGATTTTTTTTTGACTTGTGTCATGCAGGCACTTCTCAGTTTAAAATCTGTTATTGTACTAGTTGCAAAGATAAAATAAGACTCCTGTGTAAGGTACAGTTTTAGGAGTATCTCTTATGGTTGCAGGGTTTGGTTAAAAAAAGGGTTCCTGTCATTGTTCATTCCACATCCTCGCTAAACTCTCTGTTGTGCTGAGACAAATGTGCTGTAGACCTCTTCAGGGAACTGATCCAGATTTAAACTTACCCAGCAGGAAGAAAAGATATAGTCTTAACCTACATTAGTTCCCCAGTATGCCTTTACCACGTGCCTTTCCAGACAGCTGTGCTATCATAACTTAAAAGGAAGCAGCAGAAGACTGACGGAATATGGCTGTGGCTAACATATAAACTGCAGAAACCAGCCTTGCTAGCAAAAGAAATGGTACTCAAAGTGCAGCCAAACATCTGGTGCTCAGGCACTGCTAGTGCCCATTATTTGGAAATGGCATCTGACCTTAGAAAATTGAGATACTCTAAGAAATTGTAGGAAATCTTCCAAAAGACTGCACACAGGGTGATTTCTTAGGGGCTAAGCTGTGCTCAGATCATATTTCTCTGCTTTTTTTCCTGCAACTCTATGGGCAAGGGATGGACTTTTGTTTTAAATGGAAACAATGGATTTTCTTGACTAAAATAATTCTGATTTACGATTCAATATAAATTGACAAATGCTATAGAACTTCTAATAATAGTATATACTCAAAATACTTGTCTCCTGCTGCCTTCCCCAGTCCCCTGTTGACTTTCTGCAAAGTATGAATAATACTATATAGTTATGTTCTCTATCTATATATTATAGAGAGGGAGTATTCAGCATTTGGGCAGTTGCTTAAGACACAAATGATACAGCCACTTTTAAACAGCACAGCTTACTTCCAATTTTCTGTAGTTGATACTCCTCCAATTTATTAATTTATTTTATTTTCAATATAGAGCTCTCTTTGATTATGACAAGACTAAAGACAGCGGCCTTCCAAGTCAAGGACTGAACTTTAAATTTGGCGATATTCTCCATGTCATTAATGCTTCTGACGATGAGTGGTGGCAGGCCCGGCAGGTAACTCCAGATGGCGAAAGTGATGAAATTGGAGTCATCCCAAGCAAACGCAGGTACGTGATGACATTTATATTGACTTTGAGATGTTTGCTATTAAATTTTTGATTGCAGCATTGGACGTATTCTTTCAGTTTATCCTGATAGTTTGATAAAATCTGATTTAAAAGAGTACTGTAAAGGTCTTACCAGTGTGATCTTGTTGCCTGAGTCCAGCCTCTAGAGCTTGAGGCTTTCTTCCCTCCTACAACAGCACAGGATGTCCTAGAAGAGGACGGCAAACTGGCTCTCAGACATATCTAATCGGAATTTCTAGGGGGAAGGCAAAGCTTATGAATACAAACTATCTCGCTGACATTTCCTTTTACACACCTGTAACTTACATCACAATTATTTTAATGACCAGGATCATAACCCACAACTGTAGATGGCTGGAATACATTAATTGCCAGCTGATGTTATAAGTTTACTGACATAGATGTTGCTTGAGGTAGCAGTAAGAACAGCTAATAGTAGAACATAAAGCGAAAATTCTTTTCTTTTTGAAGTTCCCGGTCAGCTCCTGTTGTCTCCCGTTAGTTCAAGGTTTCGTTGGAGATTCAAGATGTAATTTTGCTAAATCAACTTTTGTCCTTTTCTGGTAGAGTTGAGAAAAAAGAACGAGCCCGGTTAAAGACAGTGAAATTCAATTCCAAGACAAGAGGAGATAAAGGGGTGAGTTTATGAAGTGCTCATTACAGTCGCTGTTGCTAATGGTAACATTTTTCATGGTTTATGTTGGAGGCTCAATTTCACTTTTTAGTGGTAAAATTAAATTCTACCAATTTGTGGGTTTTGTTTGTTTTGTTTTTTCCCCCTTTAAGCAGGGCGAGGGAGGTAGTGTGTTACCTTCTCCACCCTTCCTCCCTGTTCAGACGAGTACTGATATGGCTGTCCCCAAATCATATAAAGTAACCAATTCAAGTGAAAAAAGAACCTATTCCAAAAAAAACTTGAGTTAAAATTTTGATTTTTAATTTCATAGTCCATTTTACTGCGTGATTCAGAAAGCCTGTCCCAGTAGGTGTGATGGGTCAGTGGTAAAGAGAGAGGATAGGATAATAACTTACATGGCACTGGAAATGTCTGTAACCAAAATTATAGCAATTTTATAATGGTAAAGTAGCCAAAATTTTAAGATATGCTTTCAGCTCTTGAAGAAGCTATTTTTTAAATAGATACTTTTCCAACAGCAGTGATGCTGTAACGTTAGTAACGTTAGGTTAAATTCTAGAGATTCCTTTTGTCCCTTAGTTTAGTTATTGATTTCATAAATTTAAAAATGACAACTTTATACAGATAAAGGTTTAAAACTTCAATTTTTAATCTTGATATACCTTAAAAGACACTTAGATTCATATTTGCATCCATCTTCTCACATTGTAAAGGTTTCAGTTTAATAAATCAATAAAATTTTAAGTATTCTTATATAAGTATTCGCTAAAAGAGAAACCAGTGCCTTCAGTGACTTTTTCTGGTGTACAGTTGCAGTGTAGCCTTCACGATTCCTTTGCACCACCTTTTGTTTTTCATATCCTAGTACATTCATATTTTCATACTGCAATAAATTACCTTTATCAACTGATGTGATGATTTTTAAGCTGGTCATATACATATTTGAATTCGGTCTTTATTTTATAGGATGTAACTTTTTTGCGTTTCACAAATTACTTTTTTACAGTGGTAAACTCGTGTGTTACCTGGCATGTCCAGTAGGTCAAAGGCACATAAAGGAAAATGCTTTAAATATCTGAGATTATTTCAATGACATTAAATAATTAATGGAATGTTTTTATGTCCTTTGAAACATAACTGCATGTTTTTATACCTTGTCCACCTCTGAACTGTAAGCAGTTTAATTTTTGTTTGGAGTAGCCTATTGACAATAGCAGTGTTAGTACACAGCTGCTGTGTACTAACATAGCACCAAAAATGCATGGAATATGGAGTGGAAAAGCAACTACGCTTGCCATTGATACACAACTGCAGTTCCTTGTCTTCAGTAACACTTTATTTTGCAAACACGCTTATGTTCTTCACAATCTTTTGCTTCAGCTGTAAATGTTTTAACATTATCATTTCTTCTCTAAAGTATTCTTCCTGTTTTTGTCGTGTTCTTGTTTGCTATAAGCTGTCTGACATCCATGTTTTCATGGACTCTCTGTGTTCTGATGTCTGCATATGATTATATTCCATGGACAATATAAGATACTAACTGTGAACAGTTCTTCAAAATTTCTACATTAAACCTTAAAATATAACCCCAAATATAATTAAAGTCCATGTTTCCTTCACTTGAAATAATACTTAGGAAATTGGATGGCTATCTCTCTTTCTAGTTTTTCCCTTTCTTATGCACATTTAACTGCGTTCTGTGCTGCTTCTGTTTTAATGTATTCTTGTTTATGATGCCTTTCATGATTTGCAGTGGTCTAATGAAAAATTTAGTACAATTAGTATACATTTTCAGTTAATAAGTAGTTCTCTTTATCATTTTATAATTCTGGTATCTTTTATAAATAATCTTTTGGCTAATCTTTTATTCAAAGTCAGTACAATATTTCTCCTAATTTCTCTTTTTCGAATGGAATTGACTCTAACCATTATACATGCAGAGGATAAAATTAAGTGTTATTTCAGTTAAGTTTCGCTATAGAGAAAGTAAAAATGAAGAATTTGTGTTGCAAACTATTTTCAAAACTAAGATAAATCTGTTTGTGTTTTATGAAGTACAATAAATTGGCTGTTCCATTTATTTTACTTTTCCAAATTGCAGAAACTCAGTTAAACCGTGCCATTTCAATTTTGTTGCACTTGTCACCTCTGTTCTTTTGCCTCAACTGAGATACTTGTCTTTATGGGACAATTATGGGACAGATGCAAGACATTCACCTATTGAAAATCAAATTACAGGGTTTCGCAATATACTCAGCAGAAATTTTCTCCTTTGGGCATACTTCCTTGTTCCCTTTATTCTGTAGATTACTGTGATGTTTGTGAGCATGAGAAATCACTTGCAATGATATGTTGATATCAGGTAGAGGCAAAAGAGGGCCAGAATCCTAAACCTCGCCTATGCTGACCGTTAATTCCTGACTTCTTTCTTTCCATAAGTCAGGTTTAAAACTTCTTTCAGCAACTCTTTCAGTAGAGTGCCAAGGTTAGTCAAACACAGATACTAGCCAGTTAAAGGCTGTATGGGTTTCCTATTTAACCCAGTACTACTGTTTCCAGAGCTCAGTAGCGTCATATCCCCTTGAGCTCCCATTGTACCATGTGCCTCTTCAACATCTGGTAATTCTAAATAAACATTTTAAACTGCGGTGGTAAAAGTATCACTGGATATTTTTCAGATTCCAGTGTTTCCATGCTAGTCTCTACTAAAACTGATAGCCAGAAGGATGTCAGTACTGTAGTAGGATGCAACCTGGGTGTTGCTCTGTGGGCATCTCTTTAGGAGGACCCCGTGCTAATTTTGTACCCCACTGGAGAAGTGTCCAACCATTTAAAAATGTTTAGTCCTCTCCCACTTGCTGGTGGATGTCATTCCACCACACTAAATGCTGGCAGAAAAGGCAGCAAGTATAACTTTCCGCAACCATATTGCATATAACACGGGAAAGGTGAGCTCATATAGCATTAAACAAGACACGCAATTATTTGGAAAGTATCATGCTGCATCATCTTTTAGAAGTAGCTGTTAGTACAATCGTTACGATTTGAAAGTATCTTGGTTCTTTTAAAAAGCAACTATTGAAAAAAAAATATTCTGTGGAGGTTTTATTGCTTCCTGCCCTAAGTCAGATGTACTTGGCTTAGAAATAAATGTTCCCTGTATAGGGACTCAGTATAGAGTCTCAGAGCCAAGGTGGGCACTTTCTTTTGCCATCCACCCCAATAATAACATTTCTACAAGCCAGATGCCACAACTCTTTCAGACTTCATGTCTTGGCAAAGCTGGTGGGATGATTCACTTATGCCTAGATATAAAAGAGATTTCAGCTAACTTCAGGTTAGCTGTATTAGTGCTGTGCCTCATTACAATAAAAAGGTGTTACTGATTTATGCATTAAGGTTCCTTTTATTTACTTCTCATAAAACTACAAGCTAAAAGTGATGCAGTCATATAATGTTGACAGGAGAAGACATGACGAATACTGCTAACATGTGTCTGTCTTATACCTGTATATATACATTTGTGTATATGTATATAAATATAGTCATCATTCTTAATTGCTTAGGCAAGGAACATGGTAATAGCTTAAATTCAAATACACACACAGAGAAAAATTCCAACCCACTTGGAGAAATTCTTCAGTAATTATAATAGTATCAGATGATACTGAATAAAATCTTTTTTTTTCCTGTGATAGTTCTCCTTTAATGCGCTCCTGAAAAATAATTACCACAGTAAATGAATGAAATAAGTTGGTATCTTTTGAAAATTGGTATTGGGATGCAGACTTTCGTAGAGCAAAATCATTTCTTCTGATAAATTTGTAATGAATTGCAACTATGAGAGACTGAAACAAAAGCAAAAAACAACTTTTTTAATTGCTAGACGCGCTTTCTTTTCTTTTTTATCTATTTCACTCTTACTTTCTTTAGTTTTATCCTAAGGCAATTCGGTGCAATGCCATCTCTTAACTTTCTTTTTCCTTACTGTATGTTATGTTATTTATTAGTTATCACCGAAGTATTTACAGTTTTGCCTTTGCATACAGGCAACGCTGGGAAATACTTTTATTGTGCTGTTACAATGTCAGCTGTTTGCAAAAGCATGTGTAAAGTCTTGGTGTTTTGGATTTTTTTTTTTTTTTAATTATTGTAACCCTTCTTGTAGATCACATCAATGATTTAATTGGTTTTTTTGGAGCTCATTACGCTTTGGCTGTCTTAGCAGCCTAATTGTTTGCCCCTCTCTGCAGTCACGAAAAGCTAAAATTTGTGCAACCTATAGGCAAAGGCTGCTTGCCACTTGCCTGGGTATGGGCATGTGAAAGAGGGGGTGAGCAGGTCCCTGGTCCCTATCTCTGTCTCTGATGAGCTGAGACGCTACTGTCGAGTCGCGGTGTGCGCTGCCGAAGGCGGTTGTAGGACTCACTCCCCAGGGCTGCTCCTGGGCTTTTGTTCACACAGCCATTAGACATCCTTTGTTTTGCCCCTCCTTCTCTTCTTCAGCAGTCATTCAATGACAAGCGTAAAAAGAACCTCTTTTCCCGAAAATTTCCCTTCTACAAGAACAAGGACCAGAGTGAGCAGGAAACCAGTGATATTGACCGTAAGTATGTGGAACCCACGGACAGACACACGCACGTAGAAGGGCCGACTAGATGCAGTAGGGTGTTACCATGGAGACAGTTTCACGAGCTGCAACAGGCCAAGGAAGCCGGGGTGCGCTTGGCAACCCACATCCGTCAAGGCAATCGAGCACCTTTGCTGTCAAAGGAAATTCTAACCCAAGAGCCTCCCAGCTGGGCATAAGCCGGCTAACAGTGTGCAGTGGTGGCACACACTGCACTGGTGGAGATGATTGCTTTGTGGTGCTTTCAGTGATGGTTCCTCATGGGTGCCTCCGAGGAGGCCTCACAGCATCCAGGAAAAGCATTTGTTAAGCTGGCACCTCAGAGTGGTTCTGCGAAAGGCAAAAAAAAAAAAAAAAAATTTTTTTTCAAAATGCAGTTGACTCAGTTGGGAAGTGCAAACTCCAAGCTGCTGCCTTTGCCATGTGCCTCATGACCGCACTTCATGTGCTGGTCCGTATAAATGCAATGGGTTTTTCTTCTCCTGTGATGTTCAGGGAACTGTCTCCTGTCGTAGCGCCAATTTTATATATTACTGACAATTATTTTCTTTGTGATTGTCTTTTTATTGCTTGCCCTCTGGGGACTACTCTGCAGGAGGTCCCTGACGACATGGGATCAAAAGGCCTGAGTAAGTGATCCAAATACTCCCAAGTTATTTTAACCTCCATCTGATATATTTTTTTTTTAAGCAGATCTCTTTGAGACTGGTGCTCTACAGGCATAAGGAGGTTAACTCTAAAAATGTTCCATAAGCTTTTTCTAGTTTGTCATGTTCTGGGGTTTTTGCTTTCAAGAACATCTTTGAGTTCATGTTATCACATAAGTGTGTTTTTTTTAGTTCTGAAGCTTACTAATGCTCACCTGTTTGTCCTTGTTAAAAGCTGTGATTGTAAATTTTGTTGATATGCTTTGGATGTCATTTTTACATTGGTTTTGTGCTTTTATTTTTATAAATAACCTGTGTCTTTTTACAATAATATTAAAAGCACTGACGTAATATTTTAACTAGTTTGTTTTCAATCCTCTGTTTAGGTATTTACAGCTATTAAAAAAAAGACTTAAGGGCTTTTCTGACTTACCTGAACTCTTAGAGTATTCTTAAACCACTGTTGATCCCCTGGGGAGGTGACTGAGCACTAGTTGTGTTTGCTGCAGAACTATATGTTTCTGTCCCATTGAACATAGTGAGATTGAAAGCTGCAGAGGAGTCCAGCAGACCTGTTTGTGCTCACAGACATCACTACTGTCCTAAAACAACAGGTGGAGGAAAGATGTTAAGATCTTGCTTTGGTCATGGATGTTAAATGTGTCATGCATTAATGGGATACTAGCAGAAATGTCACTGGGGATAATATTCTTCCCAGGTCATAATTCTTGTCCTCTGTTGTGCACAATGTTCCTGAAGTCGCCTGGAATAAGCGACACATTTCTGTACTGGTCTCAGTCACTGAACAGAAGTACTGATAGATGTAAAATTACTTTTCTGAGACTGGTTGCAATTAGATTTCCTGGTCTGGAGCAGAACACCAACCATAACCAAACTTTATAGCCTTATGATCCTGTCTACTTTGAATGCCTTTACAGCACGATCTAAAAATTTCACCTGGTGGTGATTCTGCTGTAAAAACAAATGTTTGCTTCTAGCCTTTATTTTCAGCCCAAACTTCTTGAAACTGCCCCAACCTTGCTTAATATTACTTGGTCTGTTCAAGACCAGTGGTATTTTAGGCGCTCAGGTTTCAGTCTTCCTTCTTCATAAGTCGTGCCTGTTACGAGATTATTGCAGCACTCATTATTTTTAGTTGGCTAGCCCAGTGTCTTCCTTGGAGGACAGTTCTTTCATACTCTGCCACCAAGCTTTCCAACAGCACTATTTCCATCCTCCACACCAGTGTAGGTGTTTGTCTAAGACCCGAAAATGAAATGACAATAGATCCATGTTGCCGCTGCTCTCAAGTGCTGGAAAACATCTCTCTGCCTTTCTGGCACGGAAACAAAGTAAAAGAGTTCAGTCAAGCCAAAGATTTGCCTTTTAAGCGTATTGATTCAATTAAAAAAAAAAAAGGTTAATCAATTGACTTACCTGTAACAATTTTATTATGCTTATTAATCACTAAAAACATACTTTTTCATATCTGTATTCCTTCCTTCAGGGTTCGTTTGCTTCCTTCTCTTCATTTTTGTAGTTGAAGAACCATACTGAATTTAAGATACTATGTATTCAGTTTGTATATATCAATGCATGTTTATTTTATGCAGTCTCAACCTGAAAATGCTACTGTTTATCAATAGAAATAGAGTCATTTTATGGCAAGAAAATTGGTTCATTACAATAAAGTTCAGGAATATCAAAGTCTGTATTTGTCCCCTAGACTTGTACACTTTTTCAGATGACAGAATAGATTGATACCAAGAAATCCTTCAGTTGCATTAAATTATCATAAATAAGTGAAATGATCATTTATCATATTTTGTTATTAAAAACAACCCCCCCCCCCCCAAAAAAAAAAAAAAAGAGAGTAAATATAAGCATCCTATAGCTAGTGAAATGTTTTAATTAATATGCAAGAGGTGAGAGATTTGTATTTATACTCCAGGGTAAAAGCAGGAACTTTTGAGAATTAAAGCATTATTGAGAGGAAAAAGTTAAACAATCAGAAAAAAAACCCTTAATTTTGCACTGTAATTTAAATAAAATATTATAGTATAAATTATACCATAAAATAGTGTCTATTATTGAATTTACTGCATTATATTTCCTGAAATATATTCTGGTATTTTCTGCTCCTTGAGTCTTCATAAAATTATCTAAATAAGATAGTTTAAATATATAATCTCATGTATTTTGCATAGCCCAAATAGTCTTGAAGTGGAAACACAAAATTACAGGGTTGTATATGAAATATGAATTAGTGTACTTTTCATAATCTTATTTTGATGTACTATTTAATGTTTTTTTTTTCCTTTTTATTAACATCCATTCCTTTTGTATGAAATTAAGCTTGATCCTGAGAGGTATGAGAAGTACCTTAAAACATTTATGTGCAGTATGTATTGATTTCAGCATTTCAATGGTATCAGTATTGTCTTTCATCTGAATTATTTTTGTTAATTTGTTTTCTTTTGGACTCATGCCATCAATGTGTGTTCCTTATTTTTCCATTGTGTTGCAATTTCAGAGCATGTAACCTCTAATGCCAGCGATAGTGAAAGTAGTTACCGTAAGTGTTTTTAAGTTCTTTGTTTGTTCAGAACCATTGTTTAGAGCCTCTTCCTTTGGTTTTGTTTGCCTGTCTTTTCTCTGTATTTGTGTGTTCAGTAAAACTTCCAGGTTCAGATGAAATCTGTATTAATGTGTGTGTTGGGGTACTGCAAAGTTGCTCTGCCTATAGATATACAAATGAAACCAATTTAATTCCGACAAGCATAATGCTATTTAGTTGAGCTAATACTGAGAGTGTAACGAAAATGTGTAACCTATGAAGTGTAACTCTGCCTACAACTTTTCACAACTGATATCACATTTAATACGTGAAAATGAAATGAGCAAACGTGTTACCCTTGCTTTTCAGTTTTCACTTAACCAATTTTATTGAGTATGGGTGCTTTGAATTGTCTTCAAAGAATGTAACACACATTCAGTGCTAGAGTCATTTACGATAAACTAGCACGATGGGCTCTCTCTCATTTTAAAGGCATAGTATCTTTTAACTTCTGGACTGAATTTTATTACCCAAACGGCAACAGTACGTGTTCACATGGGGTAGTTTGCTATGTGATACCTCCATGCAATGCCTTCAAAAAAGGGTGAAAAAAGTCCTATCTTGGACCAGAGTGTGAACTGCCCTTCTGCTGGTGAGCTCCAGCCAGCATCTTCTCAGCAAGGAAGCCAGGACAGAGCAGAGCAGGATGAGGAAAGGATGGTGAAGAGTGAAAAAGCAGTGAAATCCCCGCCACATGGTGCTGATGGGGACTTGGCGCTCAGCTCCTGGTTCCACTGCTGCAGAAATGAGCGTTCGGGAGGCTGAATGACAGATTCTTGGGGGTGATAAGGAGAGTCTTCTCCAGCAGCCGTGTTTGTTTTCTCAGAGACAAGGAGCTGCAGCAGAATTTTCCATACTGATGAATACACTTGAGGAGAGAATTTTAGAACCACATAAATTCCCTGGTGTTTACAATGCTAATAGTGTTACAGACTGTAGTTGTCGTTAAAAATGCATATATATGTGTACACACACACGTACACCTCTGTTCAGATTTCTAAGAAGTTAGTCATTTGTGTAAGAACATATCGTTACAACCTTCTTACCACAACAGTTTCTCCTTAAATTTATGGCTTTCCTAGTATTTTTCTTCAGGTTTTTGTCAGAGCTTATTTTAGTTATCTTTAAAGCTCATTATTGGCAGTACTAGGTAGGAGGGTTTTGACATTATTACTTGAGAAGCCATGATTTATTATGAATGTCATGCAATTTCTTATCTGAATGTGTAATTTTAAGCATCTTTTATTAAAATGATTCTTTTAATTTCTTCTTACTGCTGTCTAATATGAAAGTTATCTTGATTACAGATGAGTACGGTTGTTCAAAAGGTTCATTCTATTAATCTTTGTTTTTCCAAAGTATTGAAAAGCAGTGACAATATATACTTTTTGCCCTCAATCAGGGAACGCTATATATTTGTTATTATCTCTTTAACATTTCGCTTAATTAATTGCTGATCTTGCAGTGATGTTACCCCCAAAAGTAGTTATTTACATGTTAGCAGGATCTTTTGTAGATGAGTTGATAGTTGAGTGATCCACTACTCCTCTCTCTAGTCTAAAAGAGGTTCTGAAAGTATATACTGTCTTTCTGAAATCCATTTGCATGAGTGACTTCTTGAAATATTAAGGTATACAGGTTGCATGTTTTCATGTCTGTCAATGTATTCCTCACTTGCAATAATTGGGAAAAGGAAAAATGATGTTCACTACTGTATTGCTGTGATACAGTTTGAACGCAGATTTATTGCAAATAATGCAAATCTCATTATTCTTAATGAGATTGTAAAATTCAGAATTAAAATATCCATAGTCTTTGCCTTGGAATAAGGAAAATACATACAAGCAATTTATTCCTTTATAAAAGATTTTGCCTACCATCTATATCTCAATAACAATGGGATAACATTGGTATGTTCCTTTACTTGTTATGAGTATAGCTCTCAAATTCCAAAGTATATTCCAAAAATTACCCAAATGAGTTATTGGGATGCTATTCAAATTTCACAATGATGACATAGAATTTGAACTTGCATCTTCAATTCTAAATTCTTTGCTATCATGGGATTTACTTTTAGGATTCAAGAAATCTTACTTTGAGACATTTTGTTGGAAAAATGTTTTTTAGAGAGATGGCAACTGAGGTATATTTCAGATGCTTCCACCAGCTTTTGAAAAGCTTGCAGCTGTCAAAGGGTCAAAATTTACTCATTTTAGTTTCATTCACTGCTTACGTAATTTTTGAAGCTGAGAGTAATACAAAGCACTTTGCTTCTAAGTTCATCTTTAAGAAGTCATAGTGATTTAGTATACATAATCACAATTGAGGGATTTTGTAGAATTAGACTGGTCAGAGGTTTTTGCATGAGTGGCACTTAGTGAAAAAGGTCATAAAACATATTGCATACTTTGCCAAACTTGATTTTCAGCTTAGTATAAAAAGTATAAAAATGTTATTTTAAATACTGACTTCATAGTATGGAAAATGCTTGTGGTGAAGGTGGCTTTGCCTCTAGCAGTGAATGATAGTATGCATGCATCTGTTCAGGGAGAAATTTATAACAGCATTTGAGTAATGCTTTAAAGTTCTTGTGCTTGATGTCAGCTTGACATGCTAACACATCCAAAGAAATTATTTTTACTGTATGTGTCTTACGCTTTGCTATTTTTATTTGGCTTCTCTGTATGATTTTTTTATAATTCATCGCTCTTGGAAAATGTCCTGCATCATTATTATGTATATTTTACTGCGCTATGCCTGTATCTCATTATGGTTTATTAAAAGAATCAATTTAAATATATTGATTTAGAAAATAACACATGGGTATTTCTTTGCATTTACATTTCTAGGCGGCCAAGAGGAATATGTCTTGTCATATGAACCAGTCAATCAACAAGAAGGTTTGTAGAACTCATTTAATATAAAATAAACACTGTCTGAATTATCAAAATGTTTCAGGTGACACATGCCAAATAATGACAGATGCCAAAATGGAAATTGATAGGAAAAAATAATTTATTTTGTCGCACATTTTAATAAAGTGCTTTTCAGTAATTTCTGATGGGATCTTGTCACTTGCTTTTTCATCTGATTTTGCTCTACTATGTATAATGGAGTGTTTGGAGCATTTTTACTATTCTCATTCATCTTCAGAGATGCGAACAGTTGATTTTCATGGTGTGATACATACTTCATATATTTTTAGTTAATCTGTAAAAAGGATGTCTTTTGAGAATAATTGATATATATTTCATATAAAATACTATGGCAATTTAAGTAAATAGCTATCATGTGTCTATGTGTCTCAATGGTTACAGCTTCATTTTGGTTTCATGCAATGAGTGATCTGGCCCAGTGGCTTTTGATACAGTTAGAGAACATGCTTGTACAGACTTTCTGCTCCAGCTCACCAGGCCCAGGCTCCACTTCATCAGTACCTTGTTACACAAGACTAAGAGCAGCTAAATTATTTAGCTCATATGTGATTTTGAGAGAGTTTTAATAAAATCATGGATGAGACACTAGTGAGCCACCCTAAACCTTCATGCAAATATATTTGTTATTGAATTAATAAATTGACAGTTACTGTATCCAAGACATTTTTTAATCACTATATTCGTATCCCTGGACAGCACTGGTTTTTAGAAGTCATACGAATACGTATTTTATAGGTCAAACTTTACAAAATTTGGGCTTTTTTCTGCAGTAATGACATATTCAACCCAAAAATAAAATGTGTAGAGATGAAATTATATTCTATGGCTTAGTTACTTAGATATTACTGTCTTCATGTAGGCTAATACATGATAATTAGGTATCTTTGACTTCTCCTTAAATACAACCAAAGCCATTTATAACTTTCAAACAACTTAAGCTCCTTTAAAAAGATTGTTAGTAGAAACAGAAGTTGCAGCTGAGTATTCTTATGCATGGATGTTTAATCTTAAGTTGTTTTAGAAGCAAAAAAATATTTTTTTTCCAATAGAGAGCTAGAATTTTAAGAACTCTGCTTCTGTTTTGGTGCTTCACTGAAGTGTAAAGATGTTCAGATTTTTCCTTTTGCTGCTTTCATTCAAATCAAGTCTGTTCCTTGTAAAAAGATATTTCAAAGATCTCATAATGCAAAACTGATTTTTAGTCACCTAGAGTAGTATTTTGAGGATGAAAATCTAGTATCTCACCTTGACTTCAGTATTAATTGTTGTATATTCTTCAGTGTGTTTTTTGATTTGATTTCCCTCCCCCCCCACACACCCCGAGAGTATCAATCTTGTAAATCTTTAACAAGATTAAAACTTGTTTTGCTGAAATTCAAAGCTTGGCCATCTGCTGTAATGTAACTGATATTGTTGTTCTGTGTTTTATAGTCAATTATACTCGACCTGTGATTGTTTTGGGACCCATGAAAGACAGGATAAATGATGATCTGATCTCAGAATTCCCAGACAAATTTGGCTCATGTGTTCCACGTAAGTCTCAGTAAATACTAAAGTAATTCTAAGTGGATTATTCTTGTTACTTATCCTCTGTATGTTGAGTTTAAAAAAAAAGTTAATCCTAAAAGTTATTGTGCAAGCTTTGTAGGTCTATTTTAATTGTCATTTATCAGTTTATAACAGTTTTGCAGTATAAATGGAATACTGTTTTTGCCTATTACAGGGGGGAAAGTATTTTTTCCTTTCTTTAAAAATTAGTATTTTATCTCTAAAGATACTACAAGACCAAAACGAGATTATGAGGTGGATGGACGTGATTACCATTTTGTCACTTCTCGAGAGCAAATGGAGAAGGATATTCAGGATCACAAATTCATTGAAGCTGGCCAGTACAATAATCATCTTTATGGAACAAGTGTGCAATCAGTGCGAGAAGTAGCAGAAAAGGTAAATCAGCATCAGTTTTACTTTGATCTTTTCAGTGCCTTAAATACTAAGTGTCCAGAATGGAAAATGAACCAGGCAGTGTTATTCATTCTTCATTTCTCAGGGCATATACCACTTTTTAAAAATAGTTAATATCTAGAAGATGTGGACAGGTGAGCAAATGTAGTAAAATACTGCTAGAACTAACGAACACCTTAGATGGTACCAGTTAGTATCCTGATCCATGGACATAATTCCCATGGAGCTGGAAAATGATTAATCCCCAGGGGAATGCAAGCAGATGTGAATTGTTTATGCTGGACCATAACTCTGTAAGAGCTGATGGAATTAACTGTACCAGAGATCAGACCTAAATGATTCTAGTGATTCCTTCCTCTTTGAAACAGAAATGTTTCAGTTATTTCAGATTGCTTCTGCTTCCTTGCTCTTTACTCTGTCTTCCAAGGATGGCACTCGCAGCGGTTCAAGAAGAATGTTTCATGATACGAGCAACTTGTGTTTTTATTGTGCTTGTGGATTTATGTCCTGGCTCACAAAATTCTACCATTTGTACTAGATCTCCTACTAAAGAAAAGGCTTTTCTGATTTTAGTCACCCAAGAGCTCTCTTCTCTTATTTCCCCTCTTCCCCATTCTTGGGGAATCACTCATGTGCTGCCAGGAAAGAAAAGAAACAAGTTTGGAGGAAAAGGAGATAATGATGTCAAGATACGAGGAGCTGTGTAAAGAGAGCCTGTGGCATGAAAAGCCCCCGAAAGCCAGAGAATTGACTGTTGTGGGAGTACGGAAGGAAAGAGGAAAACAGCTGCAATTCTGTTCCAGCTGCTCCTGGAAGGGTTCTGATTTTATCTTTTTGAAAAAAATAGAAAAAATGCTGGATGATCCCAGCACCCCAGAGCAGTGCAGTGAAATCATGATAATATTACTGTGAATGCTTCAATTTCAGTGGCTTCAGTGGAGCCATGTTTTTACTTCTAAATTCTTGCACTGTATATGGCTGTGACTTGAAATCTGCTTAATGGCATTTTCTCTTCTTGTTCTTGCTTTCTAGGGTAAACATTGCATTCTTGATGTTTCTGGTAATGCAATCAAAAGATTGCAGATTGCCCAGCTGTACCCCATCTCCATTTTTATTAAACCCAAAACAGTGGAAAACATCATGTGAGTAAAAGCAAGTACCTCGGGCTAAATTGCATGAAATTGTCAGTGTACTTCAAAGCCAGCTTGCAGAAGAAATGCAAGCTGGAAAAAAATAACATTTGTATTTTAAGCAACATTTTATTATTAGCTTTATTCATGTAACTTCCTGTGTTGAATTTCTAGAGACTTATAGATTGGGTTTCCAATCCAAATCAAGGGTCTTTGAGAATAATCTCACTGTCTGTGCAGAATTCTAGGCAACTTAGCACCAGAAAAACTCATTCCCACTGAGTGTCTACTTAGGTTTCTTAGAAGACTGTTTTTGCTAGGTTTAGTGCTTTGAGAGCAGTTTTAAATTTTGCTTCTAAAGATGCCAAATACTTGACAGTAGTTTTTTATGCGCAATGTTTTTAATCTCAGGGAAATGAATAAACGTTTAACAGAAGACCAAGCCAGGAAGACGTTTGAGAGAGCCATGAAACTGGAACAAGAATTTACTGAACACTTCACAGGTTTGTTTTGTTTGAGACTGTTCTCTTCTGCAAATGGAAATTTTATTGCTTGCTGCATTGTAATTGCCAGGGTATTAAGATAAGGCTGAATCTTGTTTACAGTCTGGTTGTGATTGCTTTGAGGCATCGAGCAGTCCTAGTAGTTCTACATTGGAATCAGTTTGGTGAATTCAGTAAATGTAAAACTTTATCTGCAGCTTAATCAAGGTCTTAAAATCATGAGAATTTTACTATTTTTTCTAATTATTGAAATGCTATTATTTGCTTTTTTGATATACCGAGCACTTAAAGCTTTTTTAGTTGCCCAGCAAAACTCTTTGTCGAATGATATTACTTTCTAATTTTTGAAATCAGGAAGTGAAGAATTTTTATAATTAAAATTCTGGAAATTGGACGGTACAGCATGATGGTACTCCAGCAGATCAGATGCGTACATGTCTGGTCCTAACAGGAACAACAAGGGATCAGCTGCGAGCACTTGAGCTGTGCTAATTTTTTGCATTGTGATTTGCAGTATGAGGAGAAGGCTGAGGCTGGGGATGGTCGGGCTTGATGATGGGGAGAACAGAAATAGGCCTTGTCTCTTCCTGTCCTAGACACCGTTCCTCCCTCGTGCATTCTCCTGTAGCATTGCAGAGCTTGCTGCCCCATTTACCTCCTTTTGTGACATGTCTCCCTTTCCCAGTTCCTTCTCCCACTTCTCATGTGGGCAGAGCTGTGAATGCTTCTCTGAACCATCTACTCTCCCTGGGCAGAGATACAGGAGAGGTAGCAGCTCCTCTTGGGAGGGAGATGGGGGACCCCATAGACTCCCTGCCCTGGTCTCCCTGCTGCCCTGGTCTCCCTGCTGCCCTGGTCTCTGCATCCTGCACCAGCCCCCTTGAACAAGTTGAGTCCTTCCCTTTCTGGCCTCTTCTCTCTCCCAGCGCTGCTGCTGCTGCTGGTCCCACTTCTCCCGCAGCTCTTCATCTGCATGTGCCCAAAAATCTGAGATTATCAAAGTATATTGCAAGTTTTTCCTTTTATAGAGGTCCTTCCCAACTGACTTAACAGGATGGCAGGTTTGTTTTCATGAAACAAATAAAATTTTGTGTCTACTTCCCATCGAATGATCTCATTTTAATAGATATTAATTAAGTATTTAGTAGTTAGTTAGTGGTGTCCTGCCAGGTTGTCTCAGTGGCATCCTGGCTAGCAATTATTCAGGAAATTAAGGGATATAATTCAAGATGTTTTCAAGTTGGGGTGTTTTTATGAGCTCCTCTGCTCAGGGCCATGTTTCTTGCTTGTCAGAGGTATAAAACTTTGTTGACAAAGGCAGATAGCAACATCCCATGGGCAGGTTTCTGTCCTGGATAATCTGCTTTAGGGTAAAAGTCCGTTTTCTGGTTTGAGGTTCTTGAAGATATTACATTCCCACCTACTGCTCAGCATGTGGAGGCTGCTGCTCATATGACTCCACTGGTAAAACAGAATGTGTGAATATTCTCTAGTCTCTTAAAAATATCACATCATGTGGGATAACTCAAATCCATTTCCTGAGCCGGGTAGGCTTAAACACACTGAGACTTTGCACTGAAGCATACGAAGAGCACATCCAGCTTCACATTAGGCTTTGGAGGAGGGATAGTTAAGTGCAGTAGAGAGATCCTGGAGCTCAGGGCCTCCCACACTGGCAGTGCAGCTCCGAATCTCTCTGTGGGCTCTTGTGCTCTTGAGCTGTGACAACTGAACAGCCACCGCCTCCCCCGGCCCTGCGACAATGGGCTGCAGACGGGGAGGAAGTTCTTCGGAGATGGGAACGATGACTAGGAACAAAAAGGAAGTAATTTGCATGAAAGCCAATCTCGGAAGCATCAGTAATAATGCATGAAAGAGCACGTCTGGTGCGCGTCCAAAATTAACTTTCTTGCTGAAGAGTATTTATTGGATTCTGAATACTGAGGTGGCAATCATAATTAAAAAGAAGCAGTTATCTCATGATGGTTGCTATTTCAGACTGAAGGATTGTATGAACAGCTCAGACTTTATTCTTGTTCTCACCAGGCTGTACTTTACTCTGATATCTCAGAACGTATCCATAGTGGCTCATTTCTAATTATTTTCTGGCCTTGGAGAAAATGCATGTGACTTGCACAATCTGAATAGAAACTGTGTAAGGAAGGCCTGTTGCCTATAAAACTCGAATCTACTGACTGGAAAACTAACTCTAGGAGTTATTCCTCTTTCTGGTCAAGATCAAATCTAATCCAAGCAGACAGAAAACGGTAAAGTCCCCCAGCTTCTGTGGTGGTTCAGAGCACAGCTGAGGAATTTGCCCATCTCCCATCCACGAAGGCAGCTTCGTGCTGCCTGGCTGCATGAGGACACAGCCCTGCGCTCTGTCCTGCCTGCTTAGGTTGGAAGCATGTGTGGAAGCTGGACCAAAAAGAGCTCTGGAAGACAGGAATTGACTCACACCAACTCTCACATGAAGTTAGAAGGGTAAAAAGTCCTGTAGATTTGCAGTACAGTTCATTCTGAACCCCAGGCCTCTGAGCAGAGTGCTGTGGGTACCTTGTAATAGCATCAGCAAGTTGCTTGGGTCCCACCAGAGATCCTAGTGGGCATCCATTCCTTCAGCTGTCTGAAATACTTTTGATGCTGTGGAGGGAGAAGAGCCTAGAAGGTTGTGGTGTCTGTATGGAGCTGGAGAAGATGGTTGCTCATTTGCTCTGTTCTGTTTTGCAGCTATTGTCCAAGGAGACACCCTGGAAGAGATCTACAACCAAGTGAAACAGATCATAGAGGAACAGTCTGGCCCTTACATCTGGGTTCCAGCAAAGGAAAAATTATGAAAATGGATTTTTATTTTTCATTTTCTAACTGACATCCACTACTACATCTGACAACTCTTAAGCCCTTCCAGTGGAGCCTGCCTCTAGTTCTCTCCAGCGTGGTTCATGTCCTAACCATCGCATTCTGCAGTTCCCATAACGCTTACATCTGGTGTCTCTCTTAGTTCAGATAATTCGTATTATTGTGTGTTGTTGGTTTGCCATTTTTCAAACAAGACAGCGGAATGGCCTGACCAGCTATTAGTTTGGGGTGGGTCGGGGGGTGGGGAAATACTTGATAAAATTCCTTAATGTTTAAGGGAGAGTAACTTTCAAAGATTTTTTCGAAGAAGCTTTATAGACATTCTTTTAAAATTTCATAACAATTGAAAGAAGAGTTGTACTCACGGAAGTTGTAAATCATGAGCCACTTCACACGCTTACCTTTAATAGCACGGTTCGGTCAGGGCAATCAATTTCAGGTTTATTTTCTGAATTTTTTTTTTGTCATGATAATTTTTTTCTTTCCAGGCAGTTAAAGAGAAATTTTTAAATCTTGAGTTAACATTTTCATTAACTCCCATTACTACTTCTCAAGGGATATTCATTTTCATAATTTCATATGGATATTCTTACAATCTATTTTTTCATTTTTTTGCCAATAAAATTGCTAGGGACAAAGATGTGTAACGTTTTTAATCTTCCTCATGCAACACTATTTATAGTGTCTTACAAAAATTGTTTATAGATAATGGTCATCACACTTTTGGAGCCTAAAACATGTTTAGGTGCTAGGAAACCTTGTGTTTTACAAAGGAATGCCAAGTTTCCATTGGCAGAAATACAGAAAACAGCTGCAGAGATGATCTTTAGGGCAATGAGAGTGTGATTTGTAGCCTAAAAATGTGTGTGTTCTTAGGGGTCAGATTTTAATGAATATTTTACCCACAATAACTGCCTATTTTGTTATAATAAATATATATATATATTAAACTTTCTTTAACTAAACTCTGTAACTATGGGAATTATTTTCTTTACATAGTTGCACACACGTATAAATATATATATATAAAAATATATATTTTTCTTTTACCACCTACTCCTAGCTTTTTGTTTTAGCTAAAAAAATGCAGATTAGAATTTACCTTCCTTAATCACATGAAATTAAGTGGGCTATGGTGGCTGGGCAAAAAAGTCCAGGGAATATTAGTTAAAAGAACAAAATATGTGCAAGTTCTCCTCTTTTCTACAAAATTTCAGATGTTTGTACTTTTTTCTTGTAATATGCATGTTTTAACCAAAGGGAGAAGTCAGACTCAGCAGTATATTTTATTTTTCTGTGTTTGTTCATGGGTTGCATAGATAAAAGAACTTCCATTTGCAAAGCACAGACTTCTGTGCTGAATGTTATAAATACATTGTAGCAAAATGTGGATTGAACTTCAGTAAGGAAACTGAATCCCGCATTCTTTGGTACCTGCCGTGGCTTACTTCACACTGGTGGTTGTAAGAAGGATGTACTTAATGGCAGGCACGGTGCTGTCACTCAACCAAATTAGCTTTGGTTTGTAAAGAATAATCCACCCTATCCATTCCATTTGTTAGAAAGAGGAGAACAGCTAATAAACTTTATTGTACAATATGTTTGTCAGATGTGTTTTTAATTAAAAGAAATACAGGTCACGGAGGAGTCAAGACTGTAAAAGGAAGTAACATGGTAGAAAAAAAAACTGACACATGGGACTAGTGCAGTTGTTATATTAGCTGCAGGTCTGAACTCTGGACAAACCCTGGTGGTGTCCTGCGGAGCAGTAAGTACGAGCTGCTCGGGTAGGGCCCAGGCGGTTTGTGTTTCCCTGGACTGGTGCAGACGTGTGTGCTGCGTTTCTGAGAATCCTTCCACCTCTGCAACTGCCAAGTGTGTGGGAATGATGGAAGTTTTTACAAATAATACTGTGTACTGCAGGCTGCTGCTCCAGAAGAAGACCAGTTATTTGAGGCGTACAATGAGATACCTTAAAGAAAGATCAAGTATATTTGATTCATTTTGTAAATTCTGATGAAATATCTATTTATTGAGAAATCTGCAAACCATAATCATGTTGGAGATTTCTACATAGTATACATTTTTATTTTCTCTACCTCTTCTTTTGGCCCATTAAAAAGTTTTAGTTCCAGTTTTGCTGAAGAGATCTGTGAAGCATTACTCTTCTGTGGGTAGGATTGCCTGAATAATTTCCATAAAACTTTTCTCTCAAGCATTTGTCAAGTATTAGTTAGTTGCCACCAGTTCTACTTTACACTCAGGCTAAAGTCCACTGCACTTATCTTGCATGGTTATCGTCATAGAGTGGAAAGTAGTGCTGCATACAGAGCAGCAAACCCAGGGAACTCCAGATTGTCTACTCTTTGATTGCTTTAATTTTTCCCTGGCACCCTGGCAAAAATGTTGACGGCCCTGGTGCATCTGTTTGACTATATTATGTGATTTTAAAGGCTTTGCATTAGTTGCTGTTTCTGTGAAATAGCAATTAATTGAATTAGATTCAGGTGTTGTCTTACAGGTGCTAGACAGTAAATGTAGTACCCTGCCAAATCCCAGCCAGGAGCTAAGTCAGTCCTGGAGGACTGAGCCAGGTGAATTAATGGCTCCATAGGAGGCTGAAGGGTGAGATGGTCAAGGTGCGTGTGGGGTTGGTGGTGCCTGCGGTAGCCGCTCTGTTTCTGCTGCTGATCTGAGGAGCTGTGATGAGTGCGGGAAGCGCGTCCGCCTGAGCAGGGTGTTAGAGGTGGCTGCAGTTAATGAACTGCAACCAGCAAATGACTCTGTTGAAGCTAGCCCGAAAGCCACAGCAGCTTTGAACAGAGATCTCATTGTGGGGTTTACGCTTCCTAGGAGAGAGAAGTCTTCCTAACTCTTCATTAAAACTTCTTTTTTTTTTTTTTTTTTAATCTAACTACTTGGGTTATTTCCTAGCATTTCCTATTACATCTCAGGAGATGGGTCCCTAGCACCTGCAGAGTTCACAGACATTATCATAAAAGCCTACGTTTCTTCTTACGGCTTTATGTGATTCATGACAACGCTGAGAACATGGTCAAAAGTGACTGTCAGCTCTGGCTTAGCTGGGCCTGTTTTTATTTCCTGAACTTCCATCACAGATAGAGAACACTCAGCTCGTGCTTAAGATGAGGATTTCACTACGCAGCCCTGCCTTGCTGCTGTGAGTTGGGGTATAGCTGTTGGTCCAAGTCCAGTGATGGTGATAAAGCAGCGACAGCCTCACTTGTGACTTGGATACTTTGTCATATGCAAGTCTTTGTTTTCTTTCAAGTTTAGATTTGGCATGAAGAGAGGTAGATTTTTTTTTTTCCTTTTTTTTCCCCCCTCCCATGAGGTGGAGGTGACGTGTGCCAGAGCGAGCAAGATAAACTGTGGAGCAAAGTGCATTTACCCCTTGCCTGTTGCTGCCTTCCACCACGGAGCACACTGGGGAGAGCAGACGTGCACAGCACAGCACTGGCATTTGGGCATTTTGAAAGCTGCAAAAAAACATAAATCCCGCAGCTTTCACCATGAAGAGCTCCAGGGGTGTCTTCTGCCTTCTCTTCTTCCATGCTGGTAAGTGTCCTCTGGAAAGTATTGGCTGTGGCTTGCTGTGTTGGTGGTTGGTCGCTTGATGATGTGAGAGAGCAAGGAGGAAAATCACAGCCATTTTAAAACGAATGTGTATGATCGTATATGTCAGATTTGTGTGACTAGCAATTCCTCCTGCAGTTCCTGCATTATCTGCTTTGTGTCTCTAATACTGGAGAGCTGAAGGTGAGGGATGATACCCGACCATGCCTGCCACAATGCTGAGAAAGCAATTCAGTTTCCAAATGCGTGTGTTCTGGAAAGGAAAAAAAACAAACCAAAAACCACCTTTATCTCTGAAAAGCTGCATCACTTCTCCTGCTTCCCCAAAATGAATGNCTAATACTGGAGAGCTGAAGGTGAGGGATGATACCCGACCATGCCTGCCACAATGCTGAGAAAGCAGTTTCCAAACGCTTGTGTTCTAGAAAGGGAAAAAACAAACCAAAAAACACCTTTATCTCTGAAAAGCTGCATCCCTTCTCCTGCTCCCACGAAATGAATGGTGAATATGGTCTCAGCCAGGGTGATAAGGTAGATGTTAACTGTCCATGAGTTTCCTGTTTACCATAACTCTGCCATGCATTTTAGTATTGCTACAGCAGAAAAAATAAGAGGTGAGGAGCTCTTTCTCCTCTATGAGCACGTTCTGCTGTGAAGCTTCCTGCAGGCCGGGTGGGACTTGTGCTTGTTGACAGCAGCAGAGGGGCTCTGAGCTGCACAGCCAGCCCCGCTCTGCCTCAGGATCTGGTGCAAAACAAGGTTTATGGCACCAGCAATGTTGTTTGGCCTGTGGTCCTTGCGTGTTTCAGGTTGGAAGAGACACCCTTTACTACCCCACACTGCTATACAAGTGAAGTGATCTTAACTAGCGAAATTTGATGTGGTGTTTTGGCTGCATGGTAATGGAAGCAGAGGACCAGTCAGAGTCAGGAGAAAAGTGCAGTGTGAAACAGAGACCATAGAGAAGAATCCAAATTAGGAAGCAAGTAAATAAGAAAGTAAAGCCGTGGAATTTCCTGTCAACTGATTACAAAAATAATCTATATTTATTTATTAGTATAAAACATCTTGCACCCACATTTTATGCGCAGCTGCAGCGCTTGCACGTGATGATTGGTATATGCTCGTGCAAGCAACAAGGTGCAACTCAGAGTCCTGCTTTGGCTTCCTGGAAAACACCTTTCTCATTGACTCATGGAGCCCCTACCCCTACTTAACCCGAAGGGAGCTGCACATTCCTTCTAGCAGCTGGAAGGGTCTGTTATCTTAAGTGTTTTGAAGGGAACACTCTGCTTTTCGAGTTTTCAGAATAACCCAGCAAGAAGGTTTGTAAGCACCTAGGACTATGAGGGTTGAGGCATGGCACCAGGTAGGACTGGTACTGCTGAGACAGAGTTGTTTCTGGATGATCCTTTTGCTCTCATAGTGCGTCGTTTTAAATATTTTAAACACGTTTTACTCAGCAGAAAGCATTCTACGCATATGCTGGGAGACGGGGCTGGGGGACACTGCGGGGTGTGATAGCTCTCACCATGAATGATGCTCTGTAAGGAGTGTCCTGTAGCAGAGTCTATTGTTTGTGTGTCCCCATCTGAGCGCACAGTAAGTCAGACCCTATAATCTGATCAGGAGGATTCTTCGCAGCTGCAAGTTAGACCTAATGATAGTGTGTTTTTATTCAATTTTGACCACATTTTGCCTTTGGTACTATATGTATCTGCAGGGCAGCTCCAGAAAACAAACCTAAGAAGCTGCTCTTGGCCAGGACTGTGCCCTGTGTGCCACAGAGCAGCTTCATAGCACAAAACCTCGGGCACATCCACAGCTCCCTAGGGCACGTATGACGATACCAGATTTTACCGGGTTTTAAGAATGGTCTGCCTGCTCTGGTTACTTCTGTGTCACTTATATTTAGCTAGTAACAGATCCCTCTTGTTTTTATATCTAAATTGGAATCGATGCTGTTTCTAATCCTATTAAATTCAGTACTCCTGTTACTGTTAATCTGAGTGAAAGGAGAAGCCATCTCTCCAACCTCAATGTAGGACAGCCCTGACTTGTTTTGGACGGAGGAAGGGCATGAAAGTCTGAATCTTCAGTAATTTTTAAATAAGGTTTTTTTTACAAATCTTTGTTGGTTTGTTTTTAATTATTTTCTCCTGGTGCTCTGTTCGCAGCTGCCAGCCTGGAGCATGTCCGGTGGTGCACGGTGTCCCAGCAGGAGCTGTCCAAGTGCAGGGACATGAGCGCAGCCTTCGCCGGGGCTGCCCTCCTTCCCCCGCTGCTGTGCGTGGGGGGCGAGTCGGCCGCCAACTGCACGCGCATGATCAAGGTGAGCTGCCGGGGGGCTCGGCAGCGCTCGCCTCCTTCCCGTGCGTGCCGAGCGCCTTGCGTCCCGTCCCGCTCCTCCCCAGTGCGGGGGCACCCTGGGTCTTGAAGGGGGTCCCTGGCAGAGGGTGCCTGGGGAGGATGGCTGCGTCTGCCAATAAACGGTCCCTCCTGTGTGGATGTGTCCCAGAGTCAGGAATCAGCGAGGGAGATGCGGTCAAGGACAAGGGCCAGGAAAGCAGGCGTGGCAGTGGTTCACAGGGAGATTTGGCAGGTAGTGATGTGGCCAGAGAAGAGGATGAATTTCCAAAATTGCTGAGTTGTAATGTTCCGTAGGAGAAGCAGGAGGCTTGCCTGTTAAGTAATAAACACTTAATAAGTACCATTTTTGACTGAAGAAATCAAGACAGTATTAAAGAACACAGAGAGTAGATATCAATATATGTGACTTGGATAGGAAATACTTTTTAATGTCCCGTGTTTCATAAAACCACTTGGCTGATTGCTACATTCCCCAGAAAACAATGCGTTAGACTCGGCAAGACAAGTTACTGAAAGAGCTGATGAGCGACTGCCTCCAAAACAGCGTGCACAGAATGGCATTTGTCATCCGCTGCAGAAAGCAGGAAACTCCTAAAACTCCTGATTAGCTGAACGCAGAGCGCTCAGACCGTGTCTACGGCTGCTGGGCTAAAGCTCGGCAGTCAGTGACGCTTCAGGTAGGGGCCTGGCCTTGGGCTGTGTTCTCACGCCGCTGACGTGCTGGATGCCTGCGGCTCCCTGCGCAGACCCCGATCCACCTCCGTGCTGAACCCTGCTCCCTGAGCACAGGAAGGGGGTGGGATCCAGCGGCGGAGGATGTGGAGACGCCGTTTATAGCCCCGTAGCTTGGACTTAGTTCTGTGAGCTCTGTTTGTGTGCGGGTAAAGTACACAGTGATTTCTTTCAAGATGTTTGAAAATTGAGAAATGCTGTAAAATTTAACCTGAAGAGCCTTTCAATGTTTAATTTGAGCAAAGCTGTTCTTCAGCAGCTCTTTAGACTTCTCTGTGCAATTCACACAGAAACAGAGTCATTCTGAAAGCAGCTAACAAACAGTGTTACCGGTGCATGTGTGTCTGTCAAAAATCTTATCTAGAGCCCATGGTTTTGTTAGTCATATCGGCCGAAGCTTGTTATAAAAAAAGTACTCTGCTGTTGCTGAGTACTAAGGCAATAATTGCTGAGTTGTGCTAAAGCTACAGCGTTGAGTCTGATTTAGGTACCAGCATCAGTACTAACATCTGCCCTCTGGGGTAATCCCTTAAGATCTTGGCAAGCATTTGGTGCGACTCCGCCTAGGGGGAGTTGCTGCAGGACCCCTGGGCAGCAGAGTCCTAACCCACCTGAGCGCAGGGCTCAGCAGGCTGCCGAGGATGCGAGATAAGTCACCCCCTGCGGTGCTGAGCTCTAGGGGTTAGACAAACTGATAAGAAACTCGGTGTCAGCCTAGAGCTGCAGAGCGGTGACTTGCCCTGGCCCTTCTCAGCAGTAACTTGTCTCTGCCCGGTGCCCTCCCCTGGCTCAGCGCGCAGGGAGAGCCGGTTTGGCCATCAGAGATGTGCGAGTAGCTCCCTCACCCACGCTGCTGCGGGCAGTCCTGGCCAGCGCTAGGTAGAATCCAGCGTAATCCTACGTCTGTAGTAGGATTCCAGCCAGATCCATGTTAGCAGAGAAAATAAGGTCGCTGGGCTCCTTCCCAGCAGTGGATGCCCAGATTGCCCCTCTTCCTCTTTTGACAACCCTTTCAGATGCTTCTTTTCTGAAAGGCACAACCAGGACTATTTGACTGCATTAGTCAGCAGTAAGGTTTTATCTACACAGTTCTCCTTGTTTCCTTGGGGTACTTTTGGGCCTGTAGTTTCCTTCTTATTTGAGTTCATTGTTTTGCATGTTTTATTTTGCACTTTTATCACCTGCAGATGATCCTTGGTTTCTGCCTAGGTTAGCTCTTTATTGCACTAAGGAATTTGTAAATCCTGTTGCAGGAACATGTGCCATGCCTCTTCTTTGCTACTGTTTTACTTTTCTTATAACAAAAAAATATTTTCTACTGTCTAGAATAAAATTGTGTTTTTTAGGAAGAAGCAATTCAGCAGAGTAAATATTACTTATAAATAATACTAATCTGAAGGGAGGAAATACCAGAAGAGAGCAGAAATTTTGTTTGCTAGAGCTCTACNCAAAAAAATATTTTCTACTGTCTAGAATAAAATTGTGTTTTTTAGGAAGAAGCAATTCAGCAGAGTTAATATTACTTATAAATAATACCAGAGGAGAGCAGAAATTTTGTTTGCTGGAGCTCTACTTAGTGTTAATATAAACTTGTTCAGACAATGCATTGCGGGAAGATGACCGTGTCCCCTCTCGCCCTGCCCCACAAGACGTATGGCTGCTCATCTCTCGGGGTACAAGCTGGCCTGTTCAATGTTGTCTTGAAAATACCCTTTGGCATTCGTGTTTTGCAGCTCTAGAAGACATCACTTCAGAATGTCTGTGTTTGAGCTCAGAAATATGTATATTTTTTATTTAAATCTTCAAGCTTTGGGGCACTAGCTAGAGAAAAAACAAACCCCTATTTGATGAGTTTTCAGACTTGTCACAGAGCTGGAGGAAGAAAATAAGGATCCATTCCTAAGATTCCTTGGAACTGTGAAGTCTAGTGACGCTGCTAGAGTGGTCGGGCTGGTCTCTGCATTATTTTTTGAAGGAAGAGTATTCTGGTGTTTAAATCCATCTCAGTAGCTGTTCATTAGCAAATTGAGTGCCCTAGAAAGGACTTTTTGGAGACAGGGAATTTCACAAATAGAGACTGATTGCATCCCATAGCCTCTTCTCTCAAAATCATGAATACACTGCCTCTGGCTGTTGAGAAATATTAGTAACTGTGTTTCAACATGTATCTTAACCTTGTGTTTTGCACAGGATGATTTGGCAGATGCAGTGACACTGGGTGGTCAATCAATTTACCAAGCTGGAAAGGAGCATGGACTGAAACCAGTGGTTGGGGAAGTGTATGATCAAGGTATGTTCAGACATAGTAACTTCTGGGTTTGTTATATAAGGTTTTTTCTGTGCATTTTTACTGTTTCCATGTTATTTTAGAGTCCTCCTGAAGACCCTAAACATGAGGTTATGGTCACATTCCCTCTTTGGATGTTCTTGCCATAACAGACCTGGGAGGGGAGTGGGAGACCAAGGGCTGTCTGTGAAATGCTTAGGTCAAAACAGCTCTTTCTGTAGTACTGCTCTATTGTCTTACTGCTTACTGTCTTCTCTGTTCCAAACTTTGCAGATAAATCATTGAAATACAAAATAAGAAGGTAAACTGTTACCAGGGCTCTCTCAATCCAATAAACTGCACAGATGACACTGGGGCCGTGTGTTACCCGCGGCTCCGTCGGAGCGGGAGCGGGGCTGGGCGAGCAGCCTCCCGTGGGCCTCGTGATCCAGAGCTCTGTCAGCCCGGCTGTGGGCTCCAATCGGAGACAACCGAGTGAAATTCAGTGACTTGTGTCAGATTAAAGGAGCTTGTGGTCACTTCTGGCTATAAACCCCTGCCTGTATGAATTATTTCCCGCAGTAAGAAAATGAAAATGAAATAATCTGTGATGCTGCAGTGACAGCTATGTTGAAAGATCAAATTAATAGACGATATGGGAATTCTTTTTATGATTAAATCTACCTGAGGTTAATTTATAGGGCAAATGTCAAAGTTAGAGCAGCTTACTGTGGCATTTTAGAAAGGGCATTTCCCACAGCAAAGTCACTAGGTGATGCCCAAGGTCAGCAGGTTCTCCCCAAGGATGTGCACAATGTGTCTTCTCAGTGGGCAGAGCCAAGAGACCCCACAAATCAGAGCATCCCACTGTAGTGCTGCCTGTAGGCTCCTGTGCTCCTCTTTCTTCCTCTGCCGCAGAGATTGGCACTTCCTACTACGCGGTGGCCGTTGTGAGGAGGAGCTCCAGCATCACCATCGGCAGCCTGCGGGGGACCCGCTCGTGCCACACGGGCATCAACAGGACGGCAGGCTGGAACGTGCCCGTGGGCTATCTCGTGGACAGCGGGCGCCTGGCCGCCGTGGGGTGCGACCTGCCCAAAGGTGGGAATGGAAGTGCCAGGCTGCTCCTCCGTGCGCCTCCTGGCAGTGCGGCACAGGGATGGGGACGGGGGGCCTAGAGCTGTTGGGTTGTTGGTGCCCGTGCTCCGTGTCAGATGGAGCAGATCCAATGTAGAGCCCAAGCTTTGTTAACCTGGACGTCATCTTTTAAAAACAAAATGTCTTATCCCTTTTAATGTTTAGACACGTAGCGTATAAATGTGCTAAAATGGGATTGTAGCATCTTGTTTACTTGTTGCTAAAAACATCTCACTCTGCTTTCACTTTTAGCTGTTAGTGACTATTTCAGTGCAAGTTGCGTTCCTGGAGCAAAGAGCACAAATTACTCCAAATCCCTCTGTCAGCTCTGTAAGGGAGATGCGTCCGGGCAAAACGCTTGCGAAGCAAATGCACAAGAGCAGTACTATGACTACAGCGGGGCGTTCAGGTAAAAATCCCGCACAAGCGCCTTTTGGGAAGCTGTTCAGAAGAGGTGGCCTTGGCCAAGGCCACTTGCCAAGGTTTGGCTTGTGGGAATCGTGGGTTCTGCTCTTGGTTCTTGACTCTTAACTTTGCTGCAGTTTTGCTGAAATGAGTAAATGTGTGATATCCTGATGTTTCTTCATCTACAGCATAAGAAAAACAAAACTAAACAAAACTAAAAGTGCAGACCTAGTGGGACTGCCGTTGTTCTTTACACAAGTAGTCTTTGGTTTAATAGAATTCAAGCTCAGCTTCCTTTGAAAATCTTTGTGCTTGTATAGTATTTAATTGCCTAAATACTACTACTAATAATAACTGCCACTACTAAGATAGGCATATTGTGACTTTCAGCTGCATTAAGTGTTAGGAGATGTCATGGTATAAATTCACAAATACACATTTATAACAGTGATGCTAAGAAATTTACTTAAAGACCAGGAAATCAATATTGGATTTCCTGGGCTTTATTTGAAATGCAGGATAGAACTCACTGCAAGTCCCTGATCAAGAGAACAAAGTGAACTGTTGTCTCTAGCAGCGGTAAAATGGTAAAAGCTTGTATTTTTATATATATATATATATATATATACACACATATATATATAAAACGTATATTTATATGGTGTAACTTTTTATCTCTGTGCTATATATCCATTATCACAGTGTCTGGGTCTCAGTGGCGCCTGAAGGCACTGCAGTCGCACTTGATTCCAGTAGATAATCTGCTGGCATGTTAGCACAATCATGATTTAAGCCTAGGGACTGAACACAAGTAATCCCGAACCACTCTTTCAAGAGTTAATACCTGAGTATTAAAGCTAAGTGGGTACCTAGCGCTTGTGCTGGGCAGGGAAATCCCCCTGCTGTTCACTCTGCCCAGCGCCCGTGGACGCGAACCTGGCTCTTTGCTTCAGCAGGTTGTATCTGCTGGCAAAGCCTGGTGACCCTTCAGAGGTCCTTGTCCCTCCTCGGCAGCCCTGAGCACGTTGTCCATGTTCTGCAAGTGACAGTGATAGCTACTTGATGCTCTGAAGCCGCTAGCCCCTGCCTTGAGCTATGCTCCCCGCGCAGGGGTGGGCAGCAGGTCAGTGGCTGCTGCAGTGAATCCCGGTGCACGGGAGCAGCGATGGCAGCGCCCAACCGGCCTCGGCTTTGCGCTTCCTCCAGGTGCCTGGCTGAGGGTGCGGGAGAAGTTGCCTTCGTGAAGCACAGCACGGTGCCTGACAACACGGACGGTGAGTAGCCAGAAGGCAGAGGCCGTTTGAGCAGCCCAGCTGTGAGTGCTGCAGTAAATGGCAACTACCACTGCAGTACAGTGCCTGGAAAGACAGCGTCATGTCAAACGTTTGAGCTATTTGGAATTGAAGAATGAGCAAAAACGCTGTAATAATAGAAGTATATGTGTCCACGTCACATGTATGTGCCTGGAAGATATGTGAGCCTTTTTTTTTTTTTTCCTCCAGTTTTAGTCTAGGTTAGAGGTGGGATCTTTAATTTCCTCTGGAAAGAGAGATTCATCAGCCCTTAAACTCTTGGTTTTATACAGGCTGGGGCTGCTGTGAACATGGAGATTGCTTATTCTTACCCAGAGGTTTCAGCAGAGACCAGGAGAAAGGGCAGGCCCTGTTTTGTTAAATTCTGCCTTGAACGTAGTATCATTTAAATATCATGGGCCTGTCTGACTATCATTAACTGCAAGGAGAAAAAAAACAAAAAGTGTCCTATGTGGTCCTGGACTCGGAGACATTTGTATTACCGGTGTGGACCCCAGTACAGTTCTGTGCATCTGATATGTTCAGCCACTTACCTTATCAGAGGTGCAAGACTATGGGCCCACACGGATGCACAAGATACACTGAGCAGCAGGAATAGCTCAAGGATGTTCAGGAGAGCTGTACTCCGCTCCATGTGCACACGCAGTGCTTAGCACAGACTTGGCGCCCATCGGGAGCACCAGCCTGATAAGCACCTTCTGTTTGACTGCAGGAAAAGCTTCCTCTCCATGGGCTCAGAAGCTCCGCTCCAGCGACTTCCAGCTTCTGTGCCGCGACGGCAGCACAGCTGACGTGACGGAGTGGAGAACCTGCCACCTGGCCCGAGTCCCGGCTCGCGCCGTGGTTGTGCGGCCGGACACAGACGGCACCGTTATCTTCCAGCTCCTGAACCAGGCACAAGTAGGACACTGTTTTTTTCATCAGTGACTTGCACTTTAGATGGATCCTCCTGCCCAACTGGGTCGAAATGAAGAGGTGATGGGCACCCTCTGTTCTGCAAGGAGTTTGAAAGGAAATAGGGAGCACTCAGTCTCTGGGTGGAGAGTCCTGAAGGGGGATACGCACAGTTGTGGGGCTGAAGGTTGTATTTGGCCCTCACAAACCAACATGGGACATGGGGAAAAAACTTCTTGGGGGGAGTATTTTCTCACTCATTTTTAGGTGGTGAGTCCTCCATGAGGAGAATCCTAGTCGCTTGTCCCTCCTACAGGCAGGAGATAGTTTCCCTTTCCCAAAGCTAATATTGTCAGAGACTTCCCATGTGACACCAGTGTACAAGGGACACTTACCTGACATGCCTTTTTTGTTCCTTTACCATAACAGCAAAGATTTAGTGGTACAGGTGCCAAGTTTCAGTTGTTTGACTCGTCAGCCTATGGTGCCCAGAATCTCCTGTTCCGAGACACCACCACCGAGCTCGTTGCGATCACGGCTCAGAGTTACCAGGCTTGGCTGGGGGATGAGTATCTTCACGCCATGCAAGCCCTGAGCTGTGACCCCAGCAGTAAGTTGTCTTTAGATTCCTCTCTGCACCGGTGAACAGATAGTTGATAACAGAAACCGTCATCTTTATTCTCATTCATCGTCTTCTGGTTCTTGGAGGGTTATTAGGAGATGCTGTCCTCGTCTCAAAGCTCATCTCAAAAGGGCACTCTGTGACCCAGAAGCAGTGTCACATTGTAGAATGGTTTCCTGTGCAGCTGGCATGTTTCCAGCATTGTGAGATACATTCATATTCTGCCCTTTCTTGTGTACACAAACCTTGAATTTGGTAATAAGCGGCTGCTCCTACCTGGTGGGTACTATTTCTTACCTGTTAGAGAGGGCAAATAGCAATTAGTTGCTGTGTGAATCCTCAGATACTGTGTATAGGTAAAAGGATGAAGGGGATCCTTTTCCCATCGTGGAGAAACCCTCTATTGCCCTTGGAAGTGTTTCCTGGTCAGAAGAAAGTAGAGATGACTTGGTACATGATCTGACAGACACAGGAACACAGGTTGTAAGAATCCCTGTATTAAGAAGCTTCATAGTGATGGCAGTTGAGCCTCCCAGACCTGCTTTGTGTTGGGACAAAGCCAGTACCTCCAGGACTTGCTTCTTCTGAGGTTGCTCGGGGTTGCTGAGTTCAGGGGGCTGCGCTCTTGAGGGAGCAGCCTGCAAACAGGGACCTTGCAGCTGCACCAAGTGCTCAGCAATATCAGGAGTCCTTGTTCCTTCGTTCCGCATAGGTGTGCAGTATGGGCACAGCACTAATTTGGAGACCTCTGTGGCTCCTGAAGGTGCAAGTCTGTGCTGAAGCAATGGAGAGAAACAGTGGGCAGTGGGATGCCTTCTTGTCTGTCTCAAAGGAAATGAACTCTTAATATTTACTTTCCAATTTTGTGCAGCATTGCCAGAGAGTCTGAACTGGTGTGTTGTATCCACCGAGGAGATTTGGAAATGCAGTGAAATGGGTGTTGCCTTTCAGAAACAGAATTTGAATCCATTAATCCAGTGCATTTCAGCCGAGACAAAAGAAGAGTGCATGGAGCTGATCCAGGTAGGCTGCTACCAGCCTAGTGCAGTGAGCAGATCAACACAAGCTGCTCTCTGCTGGGTAGGTGGGATCAGAGGCCTGGGAATTTGGGGACGTGGTGGACAATATTGGGATATTCCGGAGGGGATCTGCAGCTCACGGACAAGGTAGAGCTCTCTGAAGCCCTTCAGCTGTGTAAATAACATCTTTGTCCATCTAGTTCAAACCACTGTGTGTGAAATCAAATGAAGCTTCCTGTCCATTTCTCATGTTTTCTTCAGCAGACGGTAGCTGTTTTGCTGCCAGCCTTGTCCTCTGAGATGTGACGTACATTGATGCTAGAATTTTCATTGTTGTAGCAGGGAAGCACAAAAGCCTTAAATTTTATTTGATTTTTCAGAAAAAGGAAAGTGATGCTGTAGCTCTGAGTGGAGCTGATATTTACACAGCTGGGAAGAAATATGGCCTTGTACCAGCTGCTGGAGAAAGTTACTCTGGTAAGGTCAGGAAACATAAACAGAGACCTTATTTTTTCAGGAATAAAAAAATAAACAAATAGCAAGGGTTTGAAAACCACCACCTCTGTTCTCTGGGCCTCGTTGGGAAGTTGTTTGCCAAGGACATCAGTATGATTATTTTCTCATCATGAATATAGGAGGAAAATAAATATGGAGTGGGTTTCTACACTGAGTTTGTACCAACTTTTGTCTGTCCTGGCACTGTGCCAGCTTGGTGTGACAGCTGATGAATCTTTCACCTTTTTATTTTTTTTCAGTTCCACAAAAATTACTTGCAACAGAAAAATGCATATTTGCACACAAGATTTAACAGAAGCAAAAATACAGAAGTAACACTCTGTATTTTCTAGTTTCTAGAATGTTTATGTTTCTAGTTAGAAACATTGGTGTGTAAAATAGCTCGCTGCTTAAAACAGTTTTGCCATGTCACTAGTGACCCAAATATTATCTTGAGGGATGTGTTTGAGTTAGAATTAATAAAACTCCTTCGTGGCATTTAAAGTATTGATGTTCATCTCTAGATTACTTAATTCAAGTGCATGGCAGCACCAGTGTACAGGTTATATGTGAATGCAACATTTTTGGAGTATTAGAGGTAAAGAAAAATTCCGTATGTGCTCATACTTCATAGCCAGCTGATGGTTGCTGTTTCCTTCACACTGCGTAAGCTAGGAAGCTGGCGCTGGGTGGCTGCACAGCGGGAATGCTGAAGGAAGGCTCTAATGCTTGTTGTTTGTTTCTGCAAGCTGACGACAGCAGCAACGCGTACTACGCCGTGGCCCTGGTGAAACGGAATTCTTCCAATGCTTTCACCATCGCTGACCTGAAAGGGAAGAAGTCCTGTCACACAGGGCTGGGCAGAACCGCGGGCTGGAACATCCCCATTGGTGTGCTAATTAAAAGGGGAATTATTAGGCCCAGAGATTGTAATATTCCTCAAGGTAAGATGTCAAAATGGTATATCAAAACCACAGTAACATTCTAATTATACACTTTAATTAGAGAAGTAAATTCTGATATTTCATAGCTCTGTATTAAGCCAATCTATTTATATCTGTAACGATGTGTGAAATTTTATATTTTGTATTGCCAGGGTACACTAATGGAGGTGTCACTTTGAAAGGGTTCCTTTCCTTGTTTTTCTTGCCACAAAGTCAGGTTGGATGCGACCTTTGCAGGTCGTCTAGTTCACACAGCTGCTCAAAGCAGGCCCAGCTACGAACAAGCTGCTCAGGGCCACGTCCAGACAAGCTCTGAGTAACTCTGGAGATGGAGGTTGCACAGCTGCCCTAGGCCTCTGTCCCAGTGTTTGACCGCTGCTGATGGAAAGACTTTTTCCTTGCATCTCATCAGAATCGTCTTAGTTGCAGCTTGCCCATTTCTGTTGTCTCTCAACCTTCTGCTCTGCACCTCTGAGCAGGATCTGTTGTCTTTAACTGGCCGTGACGTTGATGAAGGGAGCAATCCCCTTCCAGCCCGCCTTGCCTGACTAAGCCTGACTTTTAGCCCATCTGCAATGTCCCCTCTAGTCCCTGACCATCCTAGTCCTTCTGCACTGTCCTTCTCTGGATGCCGGTGTCCTAGTGCTGGGAAGCTTGAAACTGGACGCAGTGCTCCAGGCGTGGGCCCAAGGCGTCACGCTCTTGCCTGCTCTCAGCAGCACAACACAACACAACTCGCCATTAGCCTGCTTTGTCACAAGGGCACTGCTGACTCTTGCACCGTGTGCTGTCCAGCAGGACCCGAGGTCCTTTCTGGAAGAGCTCCCTATAAGCCCCAGCCTTTCATGGCTCCAACACATCCACATGTGGGGCTCTGTGCTGAGCTCTGTGAGGGTCCTGTCAACTCCTTGCTCCAGGCTGTCCAGAGCCATCTGAATGGCAAATACCAGTTTTCAGAAACACAACAGTCTCTTGTTCTTCCAGTAGATATAGCCAACTTTGCATTTACAGAGGCTCTTGAAATACCTACTTCTCATTCCACTGTCTTTCTTCTCTTGCTGAGCAATTAGGATATTGATTCAACTCTGCTGCCCATGACTGGGAAGTCACTGTAACTCATGCTGTTTATTCACAGCTATCCCCTTTTGGTGGTACTTGCAGCTTTGGGATGTCATTGCATTAAACGATGTATCCCTGCCCTGAATTTTGTCATTTATATTTTCCAACTGCATTTAGCAGTAAAATAATGGACCAGAACAAGCAGTGGGTCTAGAAACATGTGACTCCTGAGTCCAATTTTATTTGCCTATTTCCTGTCTCCAAGGCTGCTCTTCAGTTTCATTATCAGTTAGCTAAATAATGCTTTGAAAATATTTTAAAAGTTATAGTTTATGAATTGTAGTAAGATGGCTATAGCTCATGTCTCTAAATCCTACAGAAACCTCTATGAGTTTGTAACTTCAGGACAGCGTAACTACCTCTTTTCTTGCTTTCTGCTCATTTTGTTTGTCTGTTTTCTGCAGCCGTGAGTGAGTTTTTCTCTGCTAGCTGTGTGCCTTCTGCTAAGCTGGACGATTACCCCTCCAAACTCTGTCAGCTCTGCATTGGCGATGATAATGGGAAAAATATATGCAGTGCAAGTAGCCAAGAACGTTATTATAGCTACACTGGAGCCTTCAGGTAATTAATAGATGTGGTTGGAATTGCTGGGTTGGGAAGAACCACATGAGCACGTGGTGGTTGGGTTTCGGGCAAGCTGGGCATGACCACCTGCGTGGAGCCATCTCATAGCCTTGTGTTTCAATCACAAATAAACCCAAGGCCCTCAAAGACAAGAGTTAACTCTGACACCGCCCTCGCCACCAGGCAGTGCTATTTGCCAAAGCCTTTTGGCAGTGCCCTGGCCCAAAGCCAGCCAGGTGACCTACAGCCAAATCCACGCGCCTGTTGGCAGAGCCACCGGCCCAGCGAGGAGCAAGCGGGTTGTCGCTGGGCTCCAGGCTCGCTTCAGTCTGGTGTGACAGACCCTCCCAAGAGCCGCGTCACCCGTGCAGAGCCCACGCAGGGAAGCGGGCGGCCTGGAGCCAGGACCTGCTGCCCGTGAGTTTGTGCTGTGAGCGGCACGCAGGTAGAGGGGCTGGGGTTGGGTCCCCGCTGTCCTTCCCCGTTGGTGGCTCTGTGTAGCGGCAGGTTTCTGAGCAGTACGAAGTATGGCCAGTGCTCACATGTCAAAGACCTCTTCCAAGCAAGATTTATTAAAAGTATAGAGAGAAACAGTGTAAAATTGAGTAAATGCTTTATGTAACAGCTGATACCTACATATGGAGCCATACCCAAAAAGTTGGGACTTAGAAGCTCCTGGGTGTGTAAGTAGCAATTGCTTTGCCTGACCTTCACCCCCAAGGTAATGGTGCATGTAGCAGGGCTGGCAGGGGAGCAGGCTCTAGCAGCTGCCTGGTGAATAGTCAAGTGCGGTAGAAAGATGATAATTAGTTTTCCAAGTAATGTTGAAAGCTTTAGGTATTTAAAAGATTGCTTAGGATTTGAGAGAAAAACAATCTCACAAAAGGAAGGGCTGCATCTGGATATGATGCTTGGGTGATCCTCTCTGGAAGAAGAGTGACTTGCAGAGGTGACATGAGCTTCAAGTTTGGCCTCATATTTCCAGATTCTTTCAGTTCTGTTGGACATGGCCTGAACAACCTGACTGAAGGTATGAGAGATCATTGAGTTTGAGCGTGTCCCACTGCTTGGGACAAGTTAGACTGCAGAGTCCTGAAAATGTGCTTTTGGGACCAGCCTTTTACTGCAGGAGGGAATACACCGAACAGTGCCTATTGAGTCTTGCTTTCCTTGCATGACATTCAGCCACATGGTGATAACATTTCTGATTGTGTCTGTTCATGTTAACCATGAACCATATTTTAACCACAACTTTTCCTAATGTTTTCTGCTAGATAACTTTCGGTTAGTGCTTTAAGTCTTCTTGATTCCTGGGTTTTAACAACCTTGCTTCAGGAAATGTTTCATGAAAAAAATCTTGTAGGACCAACCCACCACTAACCTTTTCCTCACGTCCATCCACGGCCAGCACACACTACCCAAAATATGTAGGAACGTTGATCTTACTAGCTTACCCAGCTAACTGATTTGAGATTGAAATTATTTATGTATCGTTTTCATTTTGAAGAAAGTATCATGCATTTTTTATGTCTGGTGACTAACCAACTTAGGCCTAGTGACAATCTCTCCTAATAGTTTACAGTTGGTGTTATATCACATTAGGCACGTTGGGCCTCTTCTGCTTCGGAAAATTAAGGGAATTCTCCTCCTGTGAGGTTCATGAGATTGAACTTAGCTCTGGAGCAATGCCATTATGAGCTGCAGTTAAATTAACAGGTACCTTTAGTTTACAGTGCTGTCAAGGCAGTGTCAGTGCAAGCCCTTAGGTCACTAATTTGAAGAAAATAATTTAAGTTTGTGTGTGCGCTCACTTGGGTTATGCACTCATAGGATTTCATTCAACAAAATATCTTAGTGGTAATTAGTTCATACGTGATTTGAAAGGCAAGAGTAAAAGCCACTGTTAGCAGAAGCAGTAGGTAGGGAGCATCACCTAATGTGTTCTGTTTCTTTGCTCATCTAATAGAAGCCATTTCTCAGAGTTTTTAAGCATAGTTTCCTCCTTTAAAATCCTAGGTCATACCTTGCAAACATTTTTTTTCTTCTTCTCCTTTCAGTATGCTTCATTTGCTCATTACCTCAGCATCCAGTGTATTTCTTTGGGGGAGTATACAGGGGAAAAAAATGGAATTCTAGTTACTAGTGAAGAAGTGGTTGAAATAACGATGCTTTGAATTGCACTTTCTCTTGTTTCCTAAAGGTGCTTGGCAGAGAACAGTGGGGATGTGGCCTTTGTGAAACACTCGACAGTGTTTGAGAACACGGATGGTACTCAGTTTTACTTGTCTCTTACATTCAGTTATTTTTCCTGAAATGTTTTGCTGTAAAGCATTAAGTCACAGTAACTAGTTTCTTCTTTCAGGTAAGAATACTGACAGTTGGGCCCAGAACTTGAAGTCCAGTGATTTCCAGTTGCTGTGTCTGAATGGTGCCCGTGCTGAAGTCACTCAGTTTGCCGAGTGTCACCTGGGTCGGGTGCCAGCACAGGCCGTTATGGTACACCCGGATACCAATGTTTTTGCTGTGTATGGACTACTGGACAAAGCTCAGGTATTACCTTATCCAGTGTGGCAGTTAAATATGATATAATACAGACCAAGGGTGAAGATGACAGAGCCACGCTGTGTCCCCTCTGTCATGGGACCGGCAGCATGTGTGGGACATATCTGGGGAGCTGTGTTGATGGAAGGGGGAGAAAAGGTGAAGTGCAAGCCCTGCAGTCCCCCTAGAAAACCACCCTGCTGCAAAAGAGATTTCAACTGTTTGCCTAGCCACTGGTTTCAGCTGCAATCTTCCTGGAGCCCAAAGTGTTCTCCCAAGTTGCATGACTTTAAAATCTAAAATAAGGTACACTAACACCCAGAGCTTTCTCAGTACTCGGAGCTCTCTCAGTGCCCAGGATTTCTTTTAAATTCTCTGTCTCCATGCCAGGCTTCAGTCATTTCTGTAATTTGCATGGAGCCAGATCCTGTGTTACATAATCACACTTAAAACTCAAGGATTTTTAAACATACAGCACCTTATACATAGCGACAAGGACCAAAAACCCAAATGCTGCTCTTGTACTTGCCAGGAGCAGATTCTGTAGCTAATTCAGTGGAGTTTCTGAAAGCAAACACCTGAATTGTGCAGTTGTGCATGAACTCTCCTCTATGAAAGTTCCCACTGTTGTCTTTGCTGTACTAGAGAAGTGTGGCACTTAGTCTTGCAAAGTACTGAAAATTTTGCATTACTTTTAGGAATTTTTTGGAAATAGCAGCAATGAAAATGGATTCAAAATGTTTGATTCTTCAACTTTTCAAGGAAAAGACTTGATCTTTAAGGATGCTGCTGTCAAGATTGTGCCAGTAAAGGAGAGAAGGACGTATGCAGAATGGCTGGGCAGTGAATATATCGAGTCCCTTGAAGGGATGCAAACACCACCATGCTCTCGGGCAGGTAATAAGACAATACCTGTTAGTGGCTACTGTCATCACCCTTCTTATATTCTGCCAGTTACAAGGGTTGAACTAGCATGGCCTAAATTGGAGGCTTCCAGGCTAAGCTCCTACCGTTTCCTCAGACAAGCTGCTGTTTGGACATCATGCTGTGCTCACATTTGAATGCTGCTTCCGTGTGCTAACAGCATCTGCTCATCACGGGAGCAGGCTGGGGCTGGAAGTGCCCTGTCCATGTGGCTGGAGTGGAATTTGGGACAGCAGCCGGCCAAACTGTGTCAGTGTGGTCCCCAAAATGGGATCTCCTCCTGGGCTGGATGATTGGCGGGTGCTGTTAGGTGGATACTGGCTTTCTGATCTGTGGAAGAATTTCTGCATCAGAAATCTTGCCTAGTGAATCTGGCCTCCTTGCGAGGAGCGTTCTGCCGCCCACTGCTCCATCCCTGCTTATCTCCCAGGCTGAGGGCAGCAGTTTCTCCTGAGCTCAGCTGTCAGGAGAGGTAAGTGTGCAAAGATGGACAGGCTGTGGACAAGGAGATGCCATTTGCAGTCCAGAATGCAGCAGGGTCCTCCACTTTCCAGCAGAGGAAAGTAGGGGGAATATCTGAAATTACTGGAGGAAAAGAAAGGCCAGGGAGATTTGGAGGTACTCTGTTGGCAAAGAGCAAAGGCGATGTCCATCCTCTGCATTTGCCAACCTTTTCCGCAAGCAGCACACTCGCTCTGCAGTACTGTGCGTTGCTTCAGGGAGAAGTCAACTTCATTATTTTTTTAAATTTGATGCAGTCTACAAGAAACATTTGGTTGTCCTCCTGCACAGGATAATCTGTTAGTGTGTGCATGAAACATGTTTTTGCTATGAGTGAAGCAGTACTCAAGTTCTGATTAACCGTTTCCCTGTCATGCTGGTAGCATTCGGGTTGTGTTTCTATCCACAGCTGCCGTTGCCACCCGTGCTGCCCTGCTGCTGGCCGGCACCGTCCTCCTCACTGCAGCCGCTACCTCATGATACTGCCACAAAGAGTGACTGCAGTGTAAGGGGCTGGCAAAGCCGAACACTGTGTAAATAAAGGAGATGTAACAAAAAAAGAACAGGAGAGATGAGTTGTTCACACTCCGGCTCCATAGCTGAGCTGCAGGTTTGTCCCCCTTTGCCTGGGCGCTACCGCTGCCCGCGCTTCTCCCCGCGGCCCGGGGGCCGCTCGGCCGGGCGGGCGCCCCCTGGCGGCGCGGCGGGGCCATGGCGGCCATGGCGGCGCT